>JWZT01005589.1:0-10596 GCA_000827895.1 Thelohanellus kitauei | reverse complement strand
TCAGTGCGTTTTGCGCCAAAAGCATTGCAACAAGAACATTTCAATTAATTTTATTTTTACAAAATCAGATTTATTAATGAAATCCTCGACTTTTCTGAATGAAAAATGATATGGTGCAGTAAGAATTTCGAGTGTGCGGAAAAATCGAGCATTCGGAATCAATATTAGTGCATTCGGAATGAAAAATGGTGTATATAGCCTTTGGTGAATATAAGGAATTCATATATGAATACTTGTGTAAATTAAATTAAATAAATACTGTTCGGTAAGAATTTTATTGAATAATATATTATGATATAACTTAAATGATTCATCAATATACACCAGCGGTGCGCTACATTTATCAGAAGAAGGGCACAATTGGAATTCATATAGCTTTCGGAGCCAAACCACTGATTCGCAATTATAATGCAGCCTATTAATCAATCTGAACGTCATGAAAAAAGGGACATGAATATTAATATTTCGATTTTGTATTGTTATTTGCGTGCCAATTAAAGGCTTGAGGCGCGCCTGATGAGGCATGTCTGCCTATCGATGTGCATCACTGATATACATTAATGATATGTTTGTATCTAAAATTTTCTTTAGAAGATATTTTATTCATGGATATAGATTGCGAGATGATGGTGGAAATTCCTCATGTTTCTAATTTTATCTAACAAATTATCTATAAATTTAACACCGAAACGTTGTAGAAAATCGTTCCTTAAAAATTATTCTTTAACATAAGGCTTCTACCCGTATGAAGCGTATGAACTCCGCCATATATATTTTTTTGCCGAATGGTGTGTTTTTATTGATAAAACTATAATTACTTTTCAAAAAATTCATCAAACAAAAAACAATATCACGATCTTAATAAATCGTAACCACTATTCATAAAATTTTCCGTAATTGTGAAATTGATCAATATAAAAATGATTATGATTTTTAAAGACAATAAAAAAAATATATTTGAATGCCACAAAATGTTTAAAGAAATATTTAATCAAAAAACTATATTTTATTTTTATATCACGAGTCATTCGATGTTTAACATAGAAACCAAAATTAAAAAATTTATATATTAATAAATTTTTTTTACGCATATTATGCCATTTTTTATACAAAATGGCTGACTTAGAGGCTGATGATATTCAAAGGTTTTGACATTTTATTTATTTTAAAATGTGAATGATAAATTTTATATAATCCATGCTGTTAGGCCATTCATAGATCATTTAATCGACAACTCATTTTCACCTTTTGAATCTGAATGTATATAATGAAAATCTATCATGGATAGAATTTTTATTAATATCATTTTTCCTATTCATTATAAATGATATATCTGAACCTTTGAATTTAGTTAAAGGGAAGGCGACGCTTTACACGGAAAATTGTATTAGATCATTCAATTTATATTGATAATTAATTTTGTATATATGATAAATATTTACTTTTAAATCAATAAGAATACGTTGATAAAATTATTTCAACAATCTCAACGGCCAAATTTATATTGTATGTAATAAAAATCCTGTTTATTTTATCATACTGTGAGGATAATCTTACAAGATGTTAATGTGTTCAAATAAGATTAATTATGAATTAATTATTATTGTTTTTTATAAGGTTTTGTAATTATATAGATTTATCTCCTTGGAATTCTATATTGCAACCATTGAACTTCTATATCGACAATTCCGGGTTTTTCCACCAATAACGGCGTTCGTGACGATCTATAGCGACACTTTTATTGAAAAATATTTTTGAACGTAAAAATGAACTGTATCGACGAAAATGAAAAACTTTTATGTTCAGAATGCATGTAAAACGTAAATAATAGATACCATTATCTGGTTTTTTATCAAAAGAAGCGGGTTGTACCGATGAATAATGCGAAATGTAACAAGGAATTAAACAGAAAATCAAAAGAAGTAAAAAAATATGTTAAACTAATAGATGTAGTTTTATTAGCAGATAGGCATTAACTTTAGTCTCTAAGAATGTCTTGTTCGTTGAGGTACATATTCAAAAATCGGTAACTATTTTTCCTGTTGTACATGCATACTGAACATGTAACTTTTTCATTTACGTCGATGCAGTTATTTTTTATGTTCACAATTTTATTAAAAAAATGCCGTTATTGGTCGAAAAACCCGGTATTGTCGATATAAGTTCGATGGTTGGAATATAGAATTGCAATACCCTATGAATATACATAAATATTAACATTTCATAATATAGATATACATACAGATATTGGGAGATGTTTGTGAATATGTAACAAATTTACAAAATTTAAATCGAAAACCCCTTAACAAATTCCATGAATAATTATATGATAATATATTAATTAATTAAGGTATTAATATATTAAAAACATTTGTTTATAATAATATATATTTTACAGCTTAAAGGAATCATGTCAACTCCAATAAAATTTATACCCATAGGTCATCCAAATTTTTTCTCACATTTATTCATTGAAATATTCTAAATATTTTGTATCGGATCACAGATCTATAATTGAATTATTAAAAATACAATTGATATCAATTTAAATTCAATATATTTTATAAAAAAACAATTAAATGGATGATATAACATAAACAACATCAGAGTACCTATGGTACAGATGTTTGGTTAACAAGACAAAGGGACAAAAATGATCAGTCAGATGTGGTTTATAACTATATCAATCATATTAAAAGCATTTATCTGTTTCAGCGTTCAATCTAAAATTTAAATGAATTTCAATCAATCAAATTGTTAATAAAAACCAATCATTAATTATGATAATTATTTGTAGAGATTTATTAATCATATATGACTATATAACAAACCATCTTATGCAACGGTCAGTTTGTCGCATGGAAGTGTCTTAATTACTTATCAAGAAAAAACGAGTAGAAAATTTTTAGTATTCTTTTGTGTTATATAAAGTAAATATTATTGATAAAATTTATATTTTGAATAAGTGCATAATTTATTATAACATTTATAGAACCTTTAGAAATAATTAATGTAAAAAAACTAATAAGTCATATCTACATAAATATTGTCGTAATCTTTTTACATTTATATGAAAAGATTTTGTTTGTCAAACGATTATATAAAATTAAAATTCTCAATTGATAATTTAATCTTAACATTTCATTCCATTCTCCATTGAGAAGACACAAATCCAATATTATTATAACAAATATATTATCCCTTACAATTGAGGTATTAAGGTAAGATCTTTGTTAAAATACTGCAAATAGTATATAAAACATAGGTATCAAAGTATTTTAATAGGCTTACCTCAAAATCAGTACAATTTTGTGCAGAAAAATGTTCAGGGTGAATGACGTTAAGTTTGGCGATGGCCAAAAACAATATTCCAACATAACTAACAACAATAGACACTATATTCTTCATCTAAATTCGGGTATTTCCTTACCTTTGAATGTTAATTTTAAGACAGATCAACCAATTAGAATTTTTAATAATTGTAAATTTAATCAAACGAATTAAAGCATTGAAAATATCATTAATTACTTAAATAGCCATTTTACAATATAATTCATCATATTTTTATAAGGATTTACATTCCAAATTTACTTATTTCTGGTGAATATTTATTTTAGTGATATTTTTGATATAGGGTTAAAGATAGATTTTCAAATGCTTCATGTTGTTAATCTATGTATAATCTGTGTCATAGTATGGATATATAATGAATCGTTAATATAACTGCAAAGTTTCAACACTTTATTCAAGATAATCTTTATAAATTTTAATTATAATTTTATAATTAAAACAATTGAGGAAACGTTTTGATAATATGCATTTCAGAACATGATACGGTGTAATAGAGGATTTAATTTGTTCAATGAAAATTATACAATTACAAAACACATTTCTTGATTGATTAATACGATTATATTAAATAATTGAAAAATTAATGCCTGTTTCTCAGATTAAACAATAACATATCTTAAAATATATACAATTAACCCTGTCTTTTTTCATGATGATGCGCGATCAGTTTTTGACAAACCTAAAAATTTACAGTCTTTCAAAAATAGTTGTTAAATGCAGTCATAACCGTTAATTCGTATCAAAATATCATTGAAACTAGATGTTAGTTCGATGAGCTCAGTAGAAACCGTTTCACATAACATTTGAAAATGTATATGTTTCAGTTTAAAGTCATAACCTAATAATTATTTATCAAAAATATTTAAATTTATCCACAATCTCGTCCTTAGTCGCCATATGACAGATTCCTAATGTAGATTCTGCATTAGCAATCGAGAGATTATATATAATTTCTCGAGTCATGATGATGATGTTTAGATAGTGGATTTTTACAGTACAAGATCTGTTTAAAAATTTTACAGTATTGGATCTATTATCAGATGCTGTTCACTGATGTCTTAAGAAGAATTTTCGATTTATTTTACCATATGTACGTAAGTAGATATCCTTTATCTGTTTGAATCTATGTTTGAGTTCTACTGTATTTATGGTAGCTTTTATATTTAAATCGATTGAGTAGATATATCTTTATATTACTGGAATTAAACTCGAACAGAAATGATGTGAATAATAGTGATGGCTTCTATTCACAATATTCTACAAGTTGTGTCTTTGCTTTAATACTTAGGCTACTTATTGATTTTGATTACATTGTTTTATTTAGCACATGACAAGGGAAATGAAAAATCACAAATATTAATCTTAGGCAGAACAAACAAGAAATTATTTTTAGCTGATAAACAGAAAAATGAGAAAATATGACAGGATATATGGTATATTTTATGATTACACGTCATTGTCCCGACAAACCATTGTCCCGACACGTCATTGTCCCGAAAAACCGTTGTCCCGACATGCCATTGTCCCGACAAGCATATTTCATGTATAGGATGATTGGATGACGTTTTATCATATATTTCAACATTAATTATCCTACTAAATGTAATTCTTTGATTTTTCAATTTAAATATTCTGGACATTGTTTACACTCATTAATATAATTATAGTACAGTAGATTCCGGTTATATGCATGTATTTTAACCGCGCAATCATCTTATATGCACCCATTCATTTGGTCCAGACTGACTGTGGCTTATGAAAATCGCGGTCGGATATCCTTAAGCTGGCCAGACGCAGTCGAAGCCGGCTCAAAGACAAATTACAAAACCGCTGATATATTTACGGGTGTCAGTCCTCGGAATTTCGCAACTTACGTCGCCTTTACTCATTACGTGCTTGTTCCAGCCGATCTCACAAATATCAACATTTTTGCATACGTATCGGGACCGGTAACAGACGTCGATGAGTGTAGTGCGGAGGAGATACAACCTGTCGGACGGTCATGACTCCTCAAATCCCTTTCCTCCCTCAACCACCACCTGTAACGTTGGCCGATCCTTTCAAAGCCTGCGGATGATTTGCACTACCTGATGACCGACTACTGCGATGTCTTTTGTGTGATTAACGCATAACAGATTACTTTCATACATTAAATCGTAAAAACAGTACTCCAAAGACGATTGAGGACTACTTTTCTTGGCGTTAAACAGAACCTTACACGTTGTGCTTCGACTCTTCGCTCATGTTATTCATTAAATACGAATTTCGCTAAAATCAATAATAAAGTATAATTAGTTGTATTGGTTGTTATTGGAAACCCTAAAAGTTAGTGAAACTAACATGAATTTCCAAAAAAATTGATGTTTATTAAAAAAATTTAGACGTCTCACAAACAGTTAATAATAATGATAAATAATTATTTGACGGTAGGTTAGTGTTGTGTTAGGCTAAAACACTTGTTTTAACAGCTGTCATTCTAGATGTGATTGCAGCATTTACAGAACATGCTTATCTGATTTAAATTTCAAGTAGTTCATGTTGTGACAGGTTTGTAGCGACGGGTGTGACAGGGGTGCATTTGATAATGATATGGCTGTGTCAATCTGTTTAGTGTACGCTCCGATTAAGTGAATTTATAGTCTAGTCAGAGGCTGTGCACGTAACCGGATTGATAGTATATTCAAATCATTAGTCTAAATATAATAAAAATAGAAAATCATGTTTACGTTTGATTTGTATGTTGATTGCGATGGCCCTGAGATATTCATCAAGCCTGTCGCGACTATAGCCTTCAACAATGGTTTTCAGTCTCCTGTTTAATTCCCGATATTCTCGACGCTGGTTAATTCTGGCAATTCCATCTCTGTTTTGAATTGCCACAACGCGTTGATAACCTTCATCAACTTGGAGATACGTTATAAATTTCATCAAAGAAGGATGATGACAATTTACGATTTTTGAAAAACCATTATGCCACCCTTCAACAGAATTGTTTGTGCGGTGTAAATCGTTAAGCGTGGCATCAAACATGTTCCAAATATTTATGGGGAACGGCGGCTGTCGTCTTAAGTTATTAGCAGTAAATCTCCCAATGTAATTGTCTTCAAAATAATCCAGTAACGGATTCAAAATATCACTATTAGAGATGACATAGTCTAATGATTGGTAAACCTCAAAAGCAGATATCACATCATCGATTGGAACGAACGCTAAAGCTAAGAGCATTTTAATGTAAATTTGATTATCAGGATCACTTCTGTACTGGGATAATAACGGTTCTTCAGATTGAATTTTTCTCCAAATCGACTGTGAGAAATGGTAGAAACAGCCGCTTATTATTGCACTCGGGAAATGATGCCGTATTGCATTTAATGCAGCTATTTCAAAATCAGAAACGATCCTTATCACGTTTATTTGAGGCACGTGTTGGTGCAAAATATTCATCAGCTCTTCATATGTCTGCTGTCTCTTATTCGGCATAATGGCATATAAGACAGGAACTACGGAGGAAATCATTTTGATGTGAAACGTATAGAGCTGACAAAATAATCTCGGGGCCGTTTTAAAAGTGCCATCGCAATACCAGTGTGTGTGCGTTCTCATTAATTCTAATTGCCAGTCTGAGCAAAAGACGATGATTCTGTTGATCGCATCATTGTTGTCAATAAACAAAAAACGACCTCCAGACAACGTTTGTTGCAATTCAAGAGGAATATGAATTTCTAAAAAATTATGGGGCTCTGCTGGTAAATGCTCGTTGTTGTTTCGAGATCTTTGAATTTTTCTCTTTATGTTTGGGATATTACCTAAGGATCCAATAACGGCCTCAGATAAATTAGCGGTTTCTCTCGATATAATTTCAAGAGGAGTTAAATTGTTACTGCATGCCGATTCCTTTATTGTATTAATAGCCTTACGGGCCTCCAAGCGTGAAATGTCAGGAGCATGGCTGTGTTGATTTGACCTAGAAATTATTGTATTGTTTAAAACAACGCAACGTGCAGGACATTCCTTATGACTCATGGTGCATCTCCAATATGATCGATTGTTTCGCGTTTGATCCCGACAGTAGATAAAACCATCGGATTCCAAAAGATCCTTCCCCCAGTAACTTTTAAATGTTCGAATAATACTCCTGAAATTATTTAACGCCAAAAATAGAAGAGTTAACATGAAGACACATCAATTCGGAAGTCAATGTCTTTGTCGAAAATATTTAAGGGTAAAAAGAAAAATAATACATACATCTGTGATAAAATAAAACGCTTAAAGAGCACGCGCAAAATTCTGTTAATTATGTCCTGACACGTTTTCCATTCATGAAATATGATTGTCGGGACAATGACGTGTTGGGACAATGGTTTGTCGGGACAATGACGTGATACGATATTTTATTGCCCTATAAAAATATATTTTAAGGCCACTCCAGACATGTCTTGAACAGATCATAAATTTTATTCAAAAAATGAATTGTTATGGGTGATTATATGATGTTATATGTCGATTAATTAAAATATCTATGTTTAATAACCAATATCTTTACTTTTTAAAAACATGTTTTGCAGTCATCATACTATTCATCTTAAAAATTATCGCATGCGATCGATAAGATCTTTGAAATGTTAAGATTAAAAATTTTTTTACAAGTAGAAGCATATTTTATCATACAAAACATTATACATCTGAGAATGGCCTATTGATTATCTAATTATATTGTTGATTTCAATCAAAAATTTGTCTTTTATGAAAATAGGATTACGTGGAATATACACTTATTTATTGTTCGTTTTAGGACTAGCCGGTAGGTGCGCTTCTTTACTGTCGAATTGTTGGTAGACCTATCTATCCTGGCCGATTGGATTCTTTTAGACTACGTAGCGATGACCATTTCACACCAATCATGATTCTTTTTAGATCTTGACCAAGCCTTGGTTTGCCTGTATATATCCGAGTGATCGTTATATTGACAAGAGCTCTGTGGCGCCTTTTCTGTGTTTAGGACTCTTGTCACAACAAACCATTCGGTTAAGTGACTACCGCCTTTCTCTTTCCGCTTATGGCATTCCAGGTTTCCGGTTTAGTAAGATTTTAGTCTGCCTCATTGTTGAGCTCAGAAGCTCTGCTTGAAAGGATGTAAAACTCGTGTAGGTTCGTATCTCATTGGTCAGTAACCTCTGGACATTTCACCTGGTGTGTATTGATCGATGTGCAATAGTGTGCAGGTTATTTTGTCACTGATTCCCGTTTCCCAGCTTCAACTCTACTTAACGGCTGTCATTTCATCTGTTTGAGAAACCTACAGAGTACCTCGTACATCGCTAGCCGCAGGGTGTGTCAAGGATAACTCTTTTGTGGGCCACTTATGCGTAATGAAGGATGGCTGTGCTTCTATCTCGTGTCACCGAAACGTTTAACCTAAATCTAACCTAGAAATACTTGTTTTATCACGTCTGCTGGTTCGACAATCGCGAGCTGAGCTAAGTGAGCTCGTTCCCACGTGTTAGTGGAGGGGTCATAACGTCAAGCTACCGATTCAATGCAAATTTATGAAATAATTTTCAACGATATATCGTATAGACTTTGTTTGATGTGCATTATGGTTGCGATATGAATGTAAATTATCTCAATAAATTTTATATTAATGAAATCAAATATAATTTATAATTGAATAAATATATTGTGAGATTATTGAAAATGTATTTACAATAATGAATCGTATAAAGATGATTATTAAAATTAGCCATTCGCTCTAAATTATTACTTAACATTTTTGTATATACAGATGAGATACTTTAAAAAAATATCAACATTGTGAATTTTTAATCATAAATCTCATCCATAAAATTGATAAATATTGTTTAAATTTCCATCAAAATCAGGGGTCAATGCAGTTTAAGTATGTAATCACAATTATTCAATCATCGTTAAGAGTTCATGGCATTGTTGTTTGATTTTCTTGTCATGTAGCCATTAATTTAATTAAAATTTCCTAAACAACGGGAGTGATGAGATATATTTATTGATTAAGATGAGAATAATTAATAAAGGCCAATTAAGATTCAAGCTGTTGATTATTTACATAATGGATTTTTAAGATATTCGAAATAATTTAATATCACATGCTTTTACCATCAATATCTATTTAGAGACCTAATTACGTTACTTTGTTAACCCCTACTCTCGTACTATGTTCATTTATGTCACTTTTAAAAGAAATGATTGTGAAACGTCTACATATTTGCTCAATGCTTGATAATCACAATCATGTCTTAAAGCGAAGCTATGAACTATGACAAAGTTGGTCTTGTTCCTAAATATCACCGAAACTAATTCGCAAACGATGTATCAAGGAATCAAACAACACATTAATCGATACTAGAAAAAATAGACTGCATTTTATGCAGAACTGAGGGGATAAAGGAGAGAAAAGTGTTTAACTAATGATGTAGTAGGCTCTACATGTAGCACTACATGCTTGGGTGCCGGTCGGTAAGTCGACTATCAGGAACTGTTTCTTTAATGCCATGTTCATGATAGAAGAGATCCAAACTGAGACATATGATGCGGAGCTGATAGATACCTGGATGCTGTGCCTGTTGAGGAAAACATCCATTATAAGAGGTAATCGATCAATTTTACATCAGAGAAGCGGATGATCACATCACAGATGGAGTGTCTCACGTTTATGGATATACGGTAGGAGATGCCTGTGTAGTTATGAGCCTTGAATAGCGCAGATGAACATACAACTATTGATGAGTAAATAGTCTCTTACGAGGAAGCCTATCACACTTGGGGCATCATGCAGAAATTAACGTAGCACGGACGATGGATGCTCAGTCTGATGCAAGATTGCGATAGAATAAACAAAGAGATGCACCTTATTCGCCAAAAGATGATGCGCCAGACGACGATTCCTTACGGCTGTTGGCTGATAAGTCCCTTGAGATGATAAAATTATTTTTTCAAACCCACGTTATAAGTTATTCTCGATACTAGGCCTTTTTTATTTGATCAAAACAATTAACATAGTATCTAGATTAGACTATATATAATAACATCTTTGATATTGTAAATTCACCATCATATTATCTATCATTTTTTACCATAACCTGAAATTAAATAGTCATTTTTTCATTAAATTGATATCTTTATGATGATTCGATGTGACATAATGATTTCAGATTTCTATATAATAATATATTCTGGCTATTTTTCGACGACTTTTTTTCACCTAAAGATTAC
>JWZT01005579.1:208260-230135 GCA_000827895.1 Thelohanellus kitauei | reverse complement strand
AACGATTTGTTAATTGACCTCATCGCTCTGAGTGATCTGTCTTGAAATATGATAAATAGCTATTTCTGTCGTTTGATGTTCATTTTTTAAATTGATTTAATATCTACAGATTTCTTATTTTTTGCTGGTGTTATCTAGTTGTTGCTTGATTGTTGTTAGGGTAGAAAAATAAATGTTTTTTTATATATTTAATCATTTTATGTCAATAATTTCAGAGACGAATGGGAATAAAAATAAATATCGAAACATTTGAAATTCTGAAAGCCTATTCAGACAGTTATGGAAATGGACCGTGTTTTTATGAGGACAGAGAAAATTTTGGAAACTGCCCTATCAGCATATATTTGAATATGCCTCGAGAAGAACCTATCAAATTGTTGGATTTAAACTCAAGTAATACTAAAAAGAGCATATCCTATTCAACTTTTCTTTCCGGCGAGGTTATAAATCAAAATGAACATTGGTATGAAAAAAAAATCTATTCCATATATTTCACTTCCAATATAGAAGATGAAGAAGGCGAATCGAAAACGTTTTACATTTTCGATATCATAACAACTGTCTCTAGTTTCGGAAGTTTTAGTCAAAAATGCGATGGGTGTATGGGTATGAGGGGGATTGTCAGATATTCTGGACTTCTCAAGTATGTTATTTGTTAAAAAAGGTTCCATATAATGGATATTGATTTTGATCCTTTTCGTCTGGTTCTATTGAAAATTAATCTAATCGACATCAGTTCATCATTCAAGGAAAAGAACATTAAAAATGACGAAATAACCCCAAACTATTTATTTCACAACGATGAATCCAAAGAATGCGTTTCTTTAATATATGAAGATTGTTTTAACGGGTTTCTTTGTAATATGGTTTGCCTGCCTAAAAATATGAAACTTTATAATTATACCATCCATATTACTAACAGAGAAAACGACCATGAAAAATTCGTAATATATTTTATAAAAAGACTAATAAAATTGGGATTAAATCTGCTCTTTATGATAAAGAAAACCGTTATTTTAAATACTATTACGAGAAAAGTTATCCTCTAAATTTTGGTCGTCCATTCATGCCAATGACTGGTTATAGTAACCGCATGCGTGTCCCAAGAATCATATACAACTACGATTTCATGTAATATTGGCTATTAAAATCAGATTGAAAACTTATTATTGGAATGACCATTACACAAAATTTCCCAACATCTCAAGAAATTTTGTTTATTCCATATATAACGGTAATTGTTGATCAAAATATTTCATTTCAATCATTTTAATAAGTCGGAATAAATTCTTAATTTTTACACGATAAAGTCTAATATTTACGGCTAGACCTGAACTGATCTTGTCAAAAATTTCTATATAATTTGTTTAATTTTAACTTAAATTTTTCATTGTCCATCAATCATCTGAACACGAAACCAAAAATGACGACTCGTTCATTTTTTAAATTAATTAGATAGATTTTACCTATACATAAAATCGCATGATTTTCTACTAAAAATCCCGAATTTCTACGAATAAAAATGTTAAAAATTTTTTTTTGAAATTTGTAGATTCAATGAATAGGCTCAAAACATTTAGATCGACGAATTAGTGAATATTAATCTTTTTCCAACATTTAATTAGTAACTGAGATGAAAATTTCAACAAATTAATATTAGTTACATGTAAAAATTACCATTTCTGAATGACGTCAATGAAATATTTCTACTGAGACAGACATAATAAATACATTTTTCTTATTTTTTTAAGACGGTTATGATTTTAAAAGATTGGAAAAGACATTGTTTCTTATGATGATGCGCGATTATTCTTTTTTGACTAAACAATAAAAAAACCTTATTTTTGAATTTAAAACCGATGTTTGTCAATGACGACATCATTAAACTGTTTGTCTGGATATGAATCTAGAGGTTAGTTGAAAATGAGATAAAAAATTTTAGGTCTTTAATATTCGAACAATACAAATTTCATTGTGAATCAAGCAGTCGCATCAATTATTCAAATAACAGAATCATGTTTATGTAGAAAACAGATCATATCTACGTATAAGACAACTTAAACAATTGCCAAAAAGCATAGGGTGGTTTATCATAGAACAGGCCTGTTAATACGTTTTTAATTTTATTTTATATAACATGCGCTTTATTAATATATGTCATTTAATATTTTAGGGCCTTCAATGTTGAAAACGTGCACAAATAGCAGTTGTAAAAACAAAGCTGCATGTTTTGTAAGTTGTTTGTAATTCCAGGAATTCAATGAAGAAAAATTCTGTATTTGTCGGGAGAACACATACGGCCGATTGTGCCAGAATGCAAAAATCACATCCATAAATAAATTAAGTATGTTAAAAAATACGACCTCAGATGATGAGTTCTTGATCGAAACAACGGAAAAAAAACTTGGCGAAATTAATGATGATTTGATCTGCTTTTTTAACATTGCCAGTATTTTTGAATTGAAATCAGAACTAATGCTCGAAAACGTTGACAGTTGCATTGATGAGTCTTTTGGATTAAATTTGTCATCAACATTCCAAAGCCGGTGTTTTGAAGGCTTTTGTCATATAATTAATGTAAGCTTCTATTATTAAAAGAATACAACAAGATGTGTGTGCCATTATGGGTATTTTGGGTCTCATTGCAATATAACAGGTATATCTATGATTGATATAGATCATGAGTTGATCCGAATATATTCTATCAAGCTAACTAGTGTGCATCCAATAATAAATTTTGGATCCTGGGTTGGATGTGTCATTTTGGGGATTTTTTTTACGTCAATGATTTGGAGAATTAAAAAATGTGGGTCTTTACGAAGAAAATTTATTCTCAATTACATTTCAGGGCCCATGATACCAGAAGATGAATCCCAATTCGCGATAGAGGAGTGAAATCAATATATCGTCACCATAGTTTTATTTTATCTTCAAAAATGTTGATTTATTGTTTGAAATTCACCACAAACCAGTGCCGTCGAGGTGGCGCAAATCTTATTTAAGGTTTTGGGGTAGTTTTCTCAATAGTATACGCCAACATGTAGTCCCGTAACTTCTAAAAACACCAATTGTATGCCATCGTAATTTCTGCTTATTTGTTGAAGTCTCTACTTTGTTAAATAATTATAAATTCTTATAAAGCCACTCGAAATGTAGCTTACATTTGGATTTTGTTTAGATATAGTGAAAGAATATTTTTTTTCAAAAACTCATTTCATTCTCATTTTTATATAATAAATACCATTATGAACAAAATAAACCCCGAATGCAGCAATTATTTTTGAAATCGAATTTATGAATATTCAAGGACAGTTTTTGCGCGATTACAAGAAGAAGCTATAATTTAGCAATTTCTGGAGGTAATATACGAATTTTTTATGAACATCATACCCAGTAATTCTCTCCTGCTGTTTTCAAGATTTAGATAAATCAAATATGAAAACATGATTTTAGATGATTTAATTCCAAGAATCCACGAATACATCAACGTCTTATCTCTCAAATGAATAAATTGTACCAGTATTTATAATTCTGAATGGGGAAAATTGCGTAAAATATTTGATAAAATATATTTTGATCGATATAACGGTCAGGCTCCTGTTTAAGGCGACAAAGCGCACAAAATCAGTTCTAGTAAAGCGGTTCCTTGATAATTTTATTATTGTTGATAACTTGAACGAATCCATACATTTGGTAGGATATACGCAAAAATATATTTAAATATGTGAAATTAAGGAATATGGAGAACAAATCAGAGTTTTTCATTTATTCCGTGGATATATCGAGTTTAATACCCATTATAAGTGTGGAATTGCGCATATTATCATTCTGAAATTTTCTCAGAAAATTAGAGGTTTTAATGTCACTGTTCAGAAGACACTGACTGTCAATTAATATATAAATTTATAAATATGTTATCCTTACCATATTATTCCTATTAGTGAAACTTATCTCGAGTGATTATCTCGTTTGTGATCGAATAAAAAGTTTATTTTATTTTAATTACGCTTGTATAATGACGATTTTGGCTTCAGATAGCTCATTCTTTTCCAAAGTAAAAATAATGCCCAAAAATCAGTATCCATATCCTAGACAGGTCGAAATTCATTCAGTGACGAAATTCTAAATGCAGTAAAATATTTGGGTTAATGATTATTTATTATATCTATCGTATAAACTTTAACATTTTTAGACACAGAGCAGCACTGAAAATTTGTCAAAAATGGATTTCGTTTGATAATTTTAATTTGAGATATTTCAATATAATATTTTTAACCTTATAGTTAATGGGGCTAAAATAATAGGGGTTGATCAAGATCAATATTTTTTCATTGTTTTGTTTCAATTTAGATACTATAAAAAGTGAGATTTTCAATGCATTTGTCTTTTTAATATTTAACCAACATTTCTTGGTTTTCCGTTTGGATTCCATTAAATTATCGATAAATGACTAATTATACACCATTTCCATACATAATTTAGGATATTTAAACGTAGACATTGCAATATTTTGACGTGGAGTTATTTGAAGGATTATTACTGTTGCGTTATAGCCAAAATCAGTAAACGATCACACATGTTCAACTCGTGAATCTGAAAGCGTGTTTTCAATGCCCTAAAAGATAGAATCTTTAAAATTTGAGTTTACCATTCATAATAAAATAATATCGGAATTTTGAATGTCATAAAACAAAAGTCGGATATTTTAAACTGAAAAGCGAGTTAAATTATATTAACAAAAATGTTAAATATCGAATAAGAATAAAAAAATTAAAGATACGAACCTTATCCAAATAATGTATAACTTGGCGATGTATTTAAATCGAGTGCGATTTTGCTTGATTTTGATGTGATTCGAATGCGAAACTACTGGACTGATGGTATGTCGAGCAAATATTATGAATGATTGGATCTTTTATATTTCAAAATCAACAAATGGAGAAGATATGAGTTATGTTCCAATATTGTGAAAAAGATTAAATATACGATGATCGTTTTCGACAATATACCCGAAGTAAATAACAATCCGAAATTCGGTTTATTATTTTCAATTTTAAGCAAATTATTTGATACAAAATAGACAGAAATCGAATTGTCACTGACCGAACCATCAACTTAATGCCCATATGTAAGGTTATGCGTATTGCTTAGTAAATTTGTAATCATGCATTAATTGATACAAATATCTGTTAAACGGTTGAGCTGGAATATGTTAAATTAGTTTGATAATATTTTCCTATGCATCACATCATGGATTAAAATTATTATACGAATATTAACACAAAATATCCCCATTATTTGTGATTAGGTCACTGTTTTCGCAAATACTATTAAAAGATAAACGATAATCTATACTGATTGAATAGAATGGATTGGTATCTTATTTTAACGATATTCTTGCCACGTCCGTCCCAAAATTTTCCAGTAAGTTTCAAAAAAAAATATTCTTTCAATTTATACTTTTAAAATTTTATAAAATTGAATAAAATATTTTATTTCTATGAAGTTACTAACACATTTATTAAGTAGTTCTTTCAATTTTGAGGGATGAAAAACGTCTTTTCGAGATCATATTATTTAAATAATTCTCAAATATATCCAACCTATCTATTTCAATCCTTATATCCAGTTTTGAATTTGTCATTTTATTCCCTAAAATCATATAAATGCACATTTCGAAACTTTTACGATCTTAATGTAATGTCGATATAATAAAAAGGATATCAATAATTTATGCATTGATCGTTTCCCATTTATAAAAAGTAGATATGAATTTATTTGGTCCTGTTCCATGCTTAGACTTTCAAAACAAATCAGCTATATAACTGGATGATATGTTAACATTAAGAGGCGGCTTTTTAAAGAATTTCGTTTTAATATGACGTTTTATGTCAAGATTTTTTTAATGTGATAATATAGTATTTTATTTAAGATTAAAATCTGAACATTAATTTTAAAGACTTTGCGCATGGAGGTATGATAAAAAAAATTATCTTTGTTTTAATATAGCTTTTCATTCTGTCTGGATAACTTTAGTGTTTTAATTTGACCGAATTTAAATTTAGAACATCTATAATAATATTTACAAATTATGTTATCAGCGAATCTGTTACTCATTTCTCGAAAATATATCTGATAAATCACAGGTTCAGGGTTTTTATAAAATATGCTTGTCAAGATATAGTGTTAGTTGGGATCCTGATCTTTAACATCAGAAACAACAGCAGTCACATCTCATTAATATATCACCTGTCCGGACTTAGCAAGTATAGCCTAGTAGCGAGAGTGGCATAGTAAACAGTATTTGTAACAACAAATATATTTTGTATAGTATATATCGGCCTAAAGCTATGAGTATTCGTCTGGCTCATCTTCTTTTTGCGGACCACGGGATTGTCGTAGTCTAGTCGATCGCACGCTTGCATAATACTTGGTTTCCATCTTCTCTGTTACATGAACTGCCGCATGGTGTTCCAAGAGCTATATGTTCCTTGAACGAAACGACTTCCACATCGACACGAATATCGTCATCTTCTCTTTTATAGCGACTCCTTACTGCACATCGTTCCCCCGTAATTTCTCAAATGTGAAAGAAGCGTTAGTTGCGAGGCGCGCGTAGGTATCGAAAAAGATAGTCTAATCGATCTCATATTTTTGCGCAGATTTTCCTCAGCAGACAGAGATTCCCACATATGAATCGGCTTCGCATCCTGTACCTCAGTTTATATCTACTCTTTGATGAATTTGGCATTCGCGAAACATTACATGTTCTTCGACCTGCCGACCTCCTCTCAAGCAAACCATGCGAAGTTTAGATCATCAAGCAATGGAAATCTGAACTCCTTCTCGACAATGGCCTTAGGGCCTCCAGCATAGCAGAAGCATCGTGTAGTGACGCTTGAGTTTCTTTGTGATTCCTTGATCCATTGTTTGAGAATTGGCTGCTATTTTTGATGATAAAAGATTAACTGGTATGCAGTTCGTTCCTTCGCCTTTTGGACATGATTGTGATAACCGAGCATTGCGCAGAATGGCAGACTTTTCGTGAGTTGTTTATTTAAACTGTCTCATAATAGTGGGAGAGTAGCGAGAGAAATAATGGCATAGTAAATTAATTTTGAATTTAATTTTGCCGGGCTCGAGCAAATGTGTAATTATTGAGAAAGTATAATATAGTAGCGAGATTTGACTGTATATTATTTGAATATTTGTTTATTGCCACACAGCCGATTGAATGATTTTAGTTCAAATATATAAAGGGAAATTTAATATAAACAGACTGCATGTTGAGATACACTTTATAAAACTTCTAACGCTAAAAAACGCGATTTAATCTTATAGCACGACAAATTACAATCGTCTGCTACTCCTACCGATTTGCACCAACAACAAATAACCATCGATAATTATCTGTAGCCGTTATTATAAATAGAAAATCTCCATTGGGAACATGATTTAAACATATACGAAAACTATGTCATATTCTTGTAGGTTCTACCATGGGAATCCGAAACGAGATGTTGAATAATTTTGATATAATTTTGACATAGTCACACAAAAAATTTCCCATGTTAACAAATTTATCTAATTATGTGATATTTAATGAAATGATTCTGTCGTACATACCAACTTAATTTTTGCAAAATATATGCATTATTACTGTTAAACAATTACTACAAATATGTTGCCGCTTATTATAATGATATGCAAAATTCTATACTTGAAATTGGGTCGATGCATAAAAAACATTCCACATACCTTTTTTCTTCTATTGCAAATTTAATTATGATCGAAACAGCCTAAGAATAATTATTTTATTCGCAAATTGAAAATTTTGTGAAATTCAAGTTTTAACATATTGCGAAGGAAAGAGACTAATATCACAGCTAGAAATATTGTCATTGAAACGAATGTTAGCTAAAGAATTGTTATTTCATAATTCTATCCCATTTTTTTAACTCAGATATTTGAGACTTGGTGGATTCAAATAATTTATAAAACACGGATTATGATAAACCTCAAATGTGGTTTTGTGAATAAATGTGATTTCGGCTGAATATTATTGTAGTTTTTATACAACAAAATGTAACTGAATCGAATTCTTTACTTTTTAAACAATTCCGTTATTGAAATGATTTTTGGAAGATATGTCAATCAAAATACGACTAGTACTAACAGGATATCTCAAATTGCCCTGCCTAATTTTTTATCATACATTTTGCCTTGAATAAAGTGGAACCAGGTAATATTTTGGCAATTTTTATTTTGCTGAATTACATTAAATTTCTTGACGTATTAGTATTGATTTTTAAATAGTCGTTGACAATATGGAAAAAATATTGTTGATCATCGGCCAACATAAAAGGTTAACAATATCTATGGCTTTAAGACGTTTTTTTCCCTAGAACTTTATCTCCAAAATATTGCTAAAAAGCATACTATTTAGGTGCCTAATATTAAGATTCAGAGCTAAGGTTCTGTATGTTAAAACTATTAAAAATTTGAAAGATGTCTAAAGTAAATAATTGGTATTAACGTGGAAATAATTGAAGGTATATTCCTCAAAATTACAAACAGTCAATAATACTAGCCTAAAATTAATCGTAAATTTCAAAATTGTTCATACAAAATCTTAAAATTGGTTGGCGTTATTCACGTTTAAAATTCTAACATAACAACATCAAACTTAGATAAACATGCCCGATAATAAGAATTCGTACAAAAATATAGTAAAAATTGGAATCAAATAAATATAGTCCATGTTTGATTTTGTTGTAATACGAAGTCAACTTTGACATGACAAATATGTTTAATTAACATAATTGTCGATTTTGGGCAGTGTTACACACCCATATTTCCCTTTTAAAAAGATATTACCTCATAAGCGCTACCCTATGATGTGAAATCGCGAATCCATAAGTATTTTGAACTCTTTTTATTGACACAAACGTAACATCTGAACGCGTAAATTCTCCTCACTGTAATTAATTCCATATTGGTACACTTTCCACTAAGAACAAGTGAATAGATATTATAGAAAAATAACAAAATCATGGCTCTGAATAGATTTTGGAAATCCTAGAGGCATATTGATATTAAAAGGTAGCTACCCAAAATTATTATAAATTTTATGTTATCGATCGGCCACAACCTTTCTTGATATGAACATATGTTATTACTTCGTAAGAGAATATATAAGATACAAAATCTAAGCAATAATCCAACATTATTAACCAAATTAAATTCGAGATCGAAGTGCTAAGATTAACGTAACTTCCCAATTGTAGCAGCGAATTACATCACATTATGGCCTTTACACCAGAAATGTCTTTTATACACGTTACAGGCTATATAAACATATACAAGGTTTCAATTTACTATCGAGCATCCCTAGCATTCATCAGTACGAACCTGAACAATCATTATTGCGCACCTGAAAACGACATACGGGATCTACAGCTAAACATGAGTCTATCCATTATTTATAATTTGATTAAATGGGAAAATGAGTACATAATGTCCCTGGCCCATAATTCAAAAACTCAGAAAATAATTAAAAATTTGTTCAGACCGGTTTTGGAACAAGCAAATTTTTTGACCGTCAAAATAGATTTTCGAACGGTATTTTTCATTACACGCATTGCATAATTTGTTTTCCAAGAAATATCACAAGTGAATTGATACTGTATGTTGAGAACTTTTTAGTAATGCTGTCAAATCATAATAAGATTTATTGTACAGTGTAAACAATGGAAATGTATATTATTTATTATTCTATACATTCTGTGTTTTTGAATTATGGGGCCTGACCTTAATTACTGATTTTCCCATTTAATAAAATTAAAAATTAATGAATAATGGGTAGACTCATTTAGCCGTAAATTACGTATGTCGTTTTCCGGTGCGCAATAATGAAATTTCCTGTGCGTACTGATGAATGCTAGATATGCTTGATAGTAAATGTATCATGCTCGGTATTAAATGGATCATGCTCGAAAGTACATGGAATCCCTGTAATATTGTTTCCTTTTACAGAATTTCAATCTAATAAAGTGAACATTCAAAAATTCAGGATATATGTATTTTTATTAAATGAAGAAATTTAGATTATAATGATTCTATCTTATAATGTGATGAGAATAATTAGTTAGAGTCTCAAAAAATATGAGCAAAAGTTACTCAGATTGTTCTGAAGCTAAAAGCAAGAATCATTCAAACATTTATCATTTAATATATTAATTAAAAAAATGACCTTTTGTAAGTCAATTTACTAAACTCTGAAATTCGTAACCGTCAGTAGTTTACTTTAAATATAGACGTATATACTGTTTATAAATCAAAAAAATCAACCTAAATTATTCATATGTACGTTTTAAATGGCGAATCAATTTGGCGGTAGTTTTCGGGATACCCAGAATCAATAGATTTAATAGTTTATATTATTTTAAATGATAATTATGTGAGTTTTATGACAAAAAATAATGTTGTGATATTTTTGACATTTATTACATCATTTTATTATGTTAATTTCAGCGAAGAATGGGAATAAAAATAAGGATTGAAAACTTTGAAATTCTGAAAGGATATTCGGACAGTTCTGGAAAAAGAGTGTGTGGTGAAGTGGATAGAGAAAATTTTAAAAAATGTCCCATCAGCATATATGTAAATATAGGGCACAAAGATCCAATACGATTGTTGGATTTTCATTCAAACATTATAGAAAAGAAAATCGATTATTCAAACTTTATTACGAGAGAAGATATCAATGAAGATGAACACATGATGGACATCAGCGTCTTTTCCATATATTTCACTTCCTATATCAATACTGATCGAGGTGGCGACATCAAAACCTTTTACATCTTCGATATTTTGACAAGTGATAAACGTTTTGGTTTATTCAGTCAAAAGTGCAATGGTTGCATGGGTATGAGCGGGATCGTTAGATATTCAGCATTATTCAAGTATACTTTGTTCATAATTAGGTACCATATCATGGATATTGATTTTGATCCATTCCGTATGCTTGTATTGAAAATCACCTTGATTGATATCAGAGCGTCATCAAAGAACGATAAAATCATTGATGATGACATGACACCAACAAAAATATTTGGCGGCTTTGGTTCGGACAAATTCTTTGGTTTAATATATGAATATTGTTATGGCTGGAGACATCCTCTTTCAGTTTGGTTGCCTAAATATGTGAAAATTTCTAATTATACCATCCATATTAATTGTAAAGAGGACGAACATAATAAATTCGTAATTTATTTTAATAAAAAGAATAATGAAGTGGCGATTAGATCCGCAATTTACAACAAAGAAGTCCAATATTTTAAATATTATGATGAGAAAACTCATCCAATAAATTATAGCCGTCCTTTCACGTCGATTACCGATTACAGTAATTACACAAACGTCTCCAGAATCATATTCCAATATGAGATTATGTGAGGTGTGCTGTTTAAATCAGATTGAAAACATATTTTTGGAATGAGAAATATTCAAACTCAGTTACCGTTCTAAGAAACTATCCTTTTTCAATTTACAACGGTATTTTGTTATTAAAATATTTAACATAAATTCTTACGTCCGTTTTATTCAAGAGCTGATAAATTCAGAATTTTTTAACCACAATATTTTGTGAAATTTTGTCATTCTATATGTAGTAAAAATGGTCAAAATTGACAAAATATCTTCGTTAATTTTAATTCCAACATTTTTATTATCAGAAATATCATCGAAACACGGACTAAATATGAAAATTCGTTCATTTTTAAACACGTTAGCTAGATTATTTGTACATAAAAATGCAAATTTTCAACAAAAAATACTGATTTTCTATGAAAAAAAATGTAAATATAATTTTTGTAAATTCTATAAGCCAGGGCCTAGCGCAAAACATTTGGATCATCGAAATGGACCCAATAATAGTTTTTAATGGTAAATTGCACCTTTGCGATCAATATTTCAAAACATTAAAAAGAGTTATTCTAAAATAAACATCGGTGATAAATGACGTCATCGAAAGTTTTTTCGTGAAAAATGTCTTATAAATATCTTTGTTATTTCTTGTACACTATTGTAATTTAATTAATAGAATAAGATTTTATCTTATGATAATGCGCAGTTATACGTATTGCCGCAAATCATTACATACTTAACTATTATGAAATATAACATCCAATTTTGTCAATGACGTCACTGATAAATTGCTTTATGAGTATGAATCAAAGTTATGGATGAAATTCGAATAAAGTACTTATGGTCCCTCATAGTTGAATAAATACTCATTACCTGTGGAAAAGTATGTGAAATCAATTTTTTAAATACCGGAATAAGATATATAGCCAATGGATCAAATCGACGTCTTATACAATCCATATAGTTGCCAAAAATGATGGGGTCGTTAATCATAGTACAGATTGTTAATATGTTTTAAATTGTATTTTATAAAGTATGCGCTATATTAATGGATGTAATTATGTATTTTAGGCTCTTCCATGTTGAAAATGTGCAACCATAGCAGTTGTAAGAACAATGCTGTATGTGCTGTAAGTTTGTACTAATAAAAGGAACTCAATGAAGATCATATTTGTATTTGTCGGGACAACACATACGGCCCATTGTGCCAGAATACAATCAAAAGATCTCAAAATAACTCAAGTACCTTACAAAATACGACCTCTCACGATGAGTTCATGAATGAAAAAACCGAAAATAAACTTTGCAAAATGAAGTATGATTTGATAGGTTTTTACAACATGACAAGTATTTTCGAATTGACATCAGAACTAATGGACAAAAACTTTAACAGTTGCATCGATAATTCTTTTAGTGTAAATCTATCATCAACAGTCCAAAACCTGTGTTTTCGAGGCTTTTGTCATATAATTAATGTAAGAATGTTTTATGAAAAGAATTCAACAAGATGTGTGTGTCATGAAGGATATTTTGGGTCTTCTTGCAATCTGACGGGTAAATCTTTGATTGATACAGGCCACGATCTGATCAGATTATATTCTATCAAGCTAACTCCTGAGTATCCATTAATGACTTTCGGATACTGGGTTGCGTGTAGCATTTCATGCATTATTTTGATAGCAATGATTTGGAGAACTATAAAATGTGGGTCTTTTAGAAGAACATTCATTTTTACCTACATTGATGGACCCGAAATATCAGAAGTGGAAGTGCAAACTATGATAAATGAGTAGAAACTCAGAAAACATTACTACTTAATTTTAATTTATCTTCAAAAATGTATATTTAATGACAAAAATTCATTAAAATAACATCGTTATTCACTGTTTCTAAGCTTAGGTTAGACTCTGGGTTAGTTTTCTCAACAGCATTCGGACTAGTGTAAACGCGCAACCTTTGAGAAACATACAGTGCAGGAAACTGTAGTTTTAAATATTTTTTTGGTAGTATATATGTTTATAAATTTGTTCGACCCTTGGCGGACATCATTCAAATATTTTCTTTGAGTTGGTTTATGCTTCGTTAATTTTTCAGAATATATTTTTACTCAAAAAAAGGTTTTATCGTTCTCTATTTATCTAATCAATAGCATTAGGGACAAAATAAAATCCTAAGAGGTGATTGTCTTTGGAAAAGTGGTATCTATATATCCAAAAACAATGGTTTTCATATCCCGTATACATTGATACGTTACAGTTTTCCAGTAGAATATTATCAGTTTTTTTTATATGTCATATGCAATAATTAACTCGCTGTTTTTGTACAATTTATTGAAACGAAATATCCAAATATATATTTGGATAAAGAGTTAATCCGAACAATCTAAACGGAACATTTTAACATTATATCAGTCAAATGTATACATTGTATGCGTTAGAATGCTTTGTAATACAAAGAATCATATCACCTTGCTGATAAAGCTTAGGGGTATTGACCAAACGGTAAGACTCTAGATACAAGACTACAGCGAACGAATTCCATTTTGGTACCATAGCACAGGGTGGCAGAGGGATGGGGGTGAGTGTGTAGCGAGTGTGAGTCTTTCACTACCCTAATCAGTATGCATATTGGTGCCTATAGGAAGTATCAGCCTGTCACATGTATACAATCTCTTAATTGCGGTCAACGTAAAGTTTGTGCAGTAATGAATCGGTGCAGGTTTATACACCTCCATGATCGTTATCAAAAGAAGATACAAGCGAAAATGAACCATATATCATTTTGAGTAATTGGTTTTATTGAAAACGTTATTCAAATATACATCTGATCGAACCGATAAAATAAGTTCGATATATACGAGAATAAGTTTTAAATATGCCAAAATTTGGGGGCGTAGAACAATTAATCTACTTTTTTCTAATGATTAATTGCTTATGTCATATTGAACAACAGGATAATGACTGAATTGAGGGTGCTGTCTTCCTTCAGTTGCATAAAAACAGATGAAAATCCTAACCTCTAATTTCAGAGTGCATTGATTTTCAACTGAGTATCACAACGTTAAAAGTATATCATCAAAAACTTAAGCAGATTTGTGAAATATACTTCAAAATACAATCTCTTATTTTATAGAACAAAACCATGTTATTTTATGATAATGTAGTTTGTATTAATATGGCGATTTTTTTTGAGGTAATTTACCCTTAATTCTAGGTAAAATATAGGCGCGTAAACCAATTTTTTCATTTTACAATGGTTCTAGATTAATTGAAAAATTAATGCATACATGTTAAAAAATTTTAGTTATCAACATTGATTTTTTCCACCATTTCAAAAGTTAAAATTATTAGAAATAGAGTTTCAGATATTCGTCAACAGAGATTTGGTTTTATGATATTTATAGGAGATAAGGGTAATTAATTTATAACCCGACTGAGTAACATGCCGGATATTGGACAATTATCAAGATAAATATTCTTTCGGGAGTTTCATAGGTATATAATTTAATCAAAGATGTTTTGAATGCATCGGTGATTATACTATTTTAACTACATTGCTAGCCTTTGTGTTAGATTTCGATTCAAAATAGGTCAAAGAACTTATTACACACCGTTTCCATCCTATATGTTTTATTTATACATTTTTACATTCAAACGTTTCGACGTGTTGATATAAATTAAATGAAATATTTTTGAAATATTTTTATTGTTAGCATATATCTTGCCTCTGTNGTTTCAGGGTTTTATAAAATATGTAATTCTCATTATATTGAGAGTCAGGATCCTAATTTAAAACATCATGAATAAACAATAAATTGTTGATTCTTTCTTGTTTTGTATTGCCAAACAGCCGACGAAATGATAATTTTTTAGAAAATAATCTCTTGAAATTTACACAGAAGGTCAGCCCATATTCACCATTATGCAACCAATTTTTCTCTACGCGGATTGAGGCTTGATGCTGACAATAATTTATTGAATTTTATATCTTTTCAATGTTAAATGATAAAAATGTAAATTTATACAAATGGGTTGTCTTGTAAGGATTTGGCCACAGCCACGAAAATATGTTTCCATCTGGCGCTAAAAGTCCATAAAAATCAAATTTATATACAGGATTTTTCATGTTAAATGAACTAGTTGTATCTATAAATTGATAGTGACTTTCAATATCCTCTTCATTAATTCATAGGTAATAAAATGACTTACGATAATTATTATATTTATGAAATTTTTTTATGAGTTCTCTATCGCCAGCCATGCTTAATGATGTCGTTTTCCCTATATGAACCATAGTTCATCGATACATTAATTAAGAGGACATCTAAAGGGAATAACAATTTATTAGAATATTATTTCAGTTAATTTATTTAATATTAAAGTACAACTGTATAAATGCAACTGGTACATTTTAATATACGAAAACGGAAACCTCATACGGTTTTAGTTACTTTTATCATTAAATTCAAAACTACTTTCAGGAATTTATCATGAGGTATCGATTAAAACTTAGCTGTTTTTAATTAATTTTATTGCAGTTATTTTAATCAAGAAAATAAACCACATTCATTACAGTGAACCGTAGCCGCACGCGTTAGACGCGACAATTGATTACACAGTTTTTAACATTAGTGGCGCGGCTTTTTACACCTTGTCGTATGGTGGAGAATTTGCTGACAAACGCTGTAATATAAATACGTGCCACGCAGTCATGTGCATTTTTAAACTTATGACTTTATCAACAGCATATAATCAATAATATTACAAAAATTTGCAATATTATTTAATGAACCGATTGTCAGCCTCAGAAACAATATGAATTTTTTTAATCCTGTAACCGTTTATAACAAAATATCATCTCGATTTGGTACATAATTAAAACAAAAAACAATTAAGCAAAAATAACCTTGGGCCATTCTACAATCAGAACCCTAAACGAGATGATGAATAATGCTGAAAAATATTGATGTAGACACCCCTGTATTTCAATTTATTTGTCATTTTTTAAATGATTTGATATAAAATACAAGATTTAGCACATTTTCAGTTTTTTTATTGTGAATTACGAATGATTATGATGTATAAATTCATTAAGGCTGAAATAGATTAACGATTCTAATAAATTTGTCATATATGTCAACTTCATTTTATCATCTTTTGCTTAATTATTGTTAATAATTTCTACAAATATAGTTTCATCCAATTGATATTAGAAGCCGATTCTCTGATTGAATATGGGGTGATAAATACAATCTTCATTGATATACTTTTCCTTGTTATACATATTTAGATCAGATTGAAACACCTTTCAACTTATCATGTTCTTTGTACATGATTTTGAAGCTCAAGATAAGACGACTAAAAGAAAACGAAGCTTGAATCTCAATAATAATATTTGTAAATCACATGAATTTTAGCCACAGAGCCAGCATTTACCATCCCATTTCATCTGATTTACCTTACATCTTTCACCAAATACAGATTCATGTAGTATATGAACAATACTATTGTTTGAAATAACATGTTTTTATGATTAAGTGTGATTATCGGCAACACTTTTGCAGCTTTAATACGATTTAATATTTATGCGTCTATTTATTAAACGAAAAACCATTTCTTTTAGCAGCTAAATTTCTGAGATTGTACATAATCCAAACATGACAAGTATTTACTAGCTGTCCCAAAAATCACCTTCCTAGTGTTTTTTGTAATTGGGCTTCTATATGTAGACACTATATATATTTGGGATTTCTGATTTTCGGATGTACATATTATTTCTGTGTTGTCTTATGATTTTACGACTCTTAATTATAAATGGTCTGACAGCATGAGCAAAACAATTTTCATTATACAAAAATATATAGATGTATGAATGTCAGAAGACTTTGAGTGGATCATTTGGCATTATCGTGTCAGAAAAATATTCCAGACATGCTGATAGTTCAGGTAAATGATAAAGGAATCCCCAAATCAGGTTCTGTATTGTATAACCGCTAAGTTTAAGAACCTGTGAAAATATTAATATAGTTGACCGCATACTCATCAAAATCACAAAAACACTTTTATATGAGCGACATCTTAAAATTCAAAATTGTATATTACAGTATTCGTCTGAGGAGTTTTTATTTTAACTTGTAAAATAATAACTAAACAAACTTAAAATCAGATAAACATGGCTCTGGTTTAGAATTACTAAGAAGAATTATTAAAACGCTGGAATAACAATAACTCAATCTAGTTTTGATTTTATTTCAGACGAAGACCGTTTCAGATGAGGGATATGTTAATTAGATGAAATGATGCGTTTGTGCAGGTACAACCCTCATATCTAAATTTATAATAGTTTTCACATGATAGATAAACTATGAAGTGTTGAATATTCGAATCTTGCGTATTTGGACCAATTTTTATTGGCAGTAACAAACAGCTGAGAGCTTCAAATATTGGGAATATAAATTTCATTCCCTATCTGTACGAGTTTCACCACGAATATGTTTTTTGACACAACATCATGAAAAAAGTGAACGATATCACATTCTCGATGACACTTTTGAAATCAGAAATCCATATTTTCACCAACTAGTAATAGACCAGCATTATAATAAGTGCTATTGCTAAGTTAGGCATTGCCCCTATTTTCCTTGATCTATATCAATGTCAGTGTTTATGAAATGTAAATAACAAAGTTTATGTCACCTATCTAGGATATCTAACCAATATAAATCAGATATTTAAATGAAACTAAAGGTGATATCTTACGAAATGTAGTACCGAATAATTGCCTACATTTGTGTTCGCATGATAAATGTCATATATACGCATGTTATCAAAATATAAAGCACATATTACACCAGTTCCATTTGTGAAATTCTGACGAGAACATTCAAAAACTAGTTTATTTTAATATTTTTATTACACTTAAATGAATACTGATCAAAATTCTCTTATAGAGTCTTGGAAAAATACAGAATGAACCTCGAGTCTTAGAATGGCAGTCGTTGAACGAGATTGACCTTGGCCTAAAATCAAGAATCTTCCTAACATATATTATTTATTATTCTTTAATACAAACTAGAAATAATTTTTGAATGTCCACACATGGTAATAGGAATTTGGGAAGGGGAAATGGTGTATTTTAAACGTAAAACAACAAAAGTTTATAAAAACACAAAAATGATCACATTATGTTGATTTGTGTTTTTTAAACATAATCGATTGGCGATATACCTCAGATCACCTTGGTTGTAGAAATGTATCTCGAGATGATAGTTTATACTCTTTTAAGTAGAAACTTAGCTGATCTTTGAACCATTGCCTTAATTTGTGATATTTTTAAAATTTATTTCATTTATTTATGAAATAATGATTTCAGAGACGAATAGGAATAAAAATAAAACTCGACAATTTCGACATTATGAAAGGTTACTCAAATAATTATAATAATTTGACGTGTGAGGATGAGGACAAAGAAAATTTTAGAAAATGTCCCATCAGTGTATACTGCAATATAGGCAATATAGACCCAATACTTTTGTTGGTGTTGGATTCTGAAGATGCTGAAAAGAAAATTGATTATTCAACTGTTGTTAATGGAGAAGATATTAAGGAAAATATAAAAAGGGATACAATCAACATCTATTCCATATATTTCACTTCGCGTATGAACAAAGATATAGGCAACGACGTCACCACCTCTTATATCTTTGAAGTTTTGACCAGTGATAAAAGTTTCGGTTTTTTCAGCCAGAAGTGCAATGGTTGTATAGGTATGAGGGGGGTTGTAAGGTATTGGGGATTTCTCAAGTATGTTATTTGATAAATAGGTTCCATATCACGGATGTTGATTTTGATCCATTTCGTTTCGTGTTACTAAAAATCAAACTAGTTGATATCAGATCATCATTCAATGAAAATATAACCAAGGGCGAAGAATTAATACCAGGAAATATATTTGACGGGTTTTATTCTCAGAGATTGTTTGGTTTAATACAGGAATTTTGTTATGGCTGGAGACATATGAGTTCAATTTGGTTGCCTGAATATGTGAAAATTTCCAATTATACCATCCATATCACTTGCAAAGAGGACGGAAATTATAAATTCGTAATTTATTTGAATAAAAAGACTAATAAAGTTGAGATTAGATCTGCTCTTTACGACAAAGAAGTCCATTATTTTAAATATTATGCCGAGAAAATTCATCCAATAAATTTTAGTCATCCATTCATGTCGATCACCGATTCTCATATCCACACAAACGTCTCAAGAATCATTTTCAACTACGAGATTATGTAAGGTGGGCTTTAACCATCAGTTCGAAAACTTATTACTGGAATGAACAAAAGGCAAAATCAGTCAAAAGAAACGATAACTATTCAATATATAACGGTATTTGGTAATTCAAATATTTCCATTAAATTAATACATTCTTTTAATTCAATCTCAAATAAATTCATAATTATTCAAAAAACAATATTTTGCAATATTTTGTTGTATATCTGGCGTTCATTAGTCAAAAATTTCCGGATATTTTCGTTATTTTCGACTGAAAATTTATATTATCATTAAATCATCAAAACATGGAACGAAGGTGCAGATTTGTTTATATTTTATCTCACTAGATATATTTTGATTTTACAGGAAATCATAAAATTGTGTACATTTACATTTATCTAACAATTTACCTATGTGTTTATTCAAAAGTGGGGTTTATTTTATGATGATATTGAATTCACATAAAAGGCAGGAGATTTCAAACGTTATTCTCATAAAATTTACATGTTCTGTTTATAACACTTAGTACGCAAAGGCGGTTTATTCTAGTATCCTTTTAATGTAACCTTTTTGCGATATTTGATTATAGTAGTGGAAATAGATGATTTAAAAAAGCTGGCCTAAGAAATAGACAAATCCGGTTTACTTAAATTCATTTTAGAAAAAACAGCTCTATTTCATGTAAGCGTGGACACTAGAGTAAAAAATAATACTTAGTGACTCATCCATTCTATTAAATGAGGGATCGCTCTAGAATGATGCAATACAATTCTAACCATTAAAAACACATAGGGTGATTATTTGGCAAATGGAATATGTCCTGTTGTAACAACAAAATTTATTTCTATATAATTTTGACAGCGATAACTACCAAATCATTAGCGAATATTTCTTATTCCATTCTCAATAATGCTTATTATTTAAAATAATAAACGAATCAAATTGTTTTGTGTTGAAAAAACAGGTTCTCACGGTTCAATTATACCTGACAAGTAATATGATCTCTAGGCCAATACAGATTTTTCTGGTAACATTTTCCCCAAGGCTCAATACAATCGATGGGCTTTTATATCCAAATGAAATATTATAATAAAGTTTGATTGGATTGTTTAAAATAACAAATATTTGAAACAAACTATCCCACAGCAAAGAGCGAATAACCGAACATCAATACACTAGATGGATCCTAGAATCGATACTAAGTCTTCCAACCGTAATAAAGAGTATATTTTTAATTTATACAAAAAATATAAATGAAATCTAACTAAACTTTTTTGTAATTTAAAATAATCTGCTCTGTAAGTAATCCAATATATTGACTTTGTCTGGAAATGATATAAAATATTAAAATACATTTTTAGAAATTGTTTATTGGATGAACATTGCGCAAAGCATTTAGATCCAGAAACGAACCATCTTAAAATATTTCTAATTTTTCATCTATCCATTGAGATCAAAATCGTCTATTTTGTATTGCAATAAAATAAATATCAGTTATAAATGACGTGTAAGAAAGTTTTGAATTACAAATAGTTAATGAATATATATTCCCTGTCTTTTAAGCAATTATAATTTTTTTAAATAATGAACTGCTTTAGAGATTAATTTACTCCACAATTATCATTTTTTTTGATTCATTGATTCGTTAATTGATTTCGAAATTTAAAACCATTTTTTTGTCAATAACGACATTAATAAACTGATTTTTTGATATGAATGCATTGTATACATGAAAATGGAATTCCACATATCAGGTTATTCAAATTTTAAGACATACTAATTCATTGTGAAACAAGAGGTCCGATTAGTTGTTGAAAAACTAGAATCAGTTTTATACAGCGAATTTATCACATTAATATCTTAGACTACCCAAATAATTCCAGAGAATATATGGTCATTTATCATATTACAGGTTGTAAATATGATTTTATTTTTATATTGTTAAAAATGATTTATGTTAACGGATTTCATTTGATATTTTAGGCCCTTCAATGTTGAAAACGTGCACCAATAGTATTTGTAAGAACAATGCTATATGTGTTGTAGGTGGGTCGTAATTCCAGAAAGTTAATGAAGAACAATTCTGTATTTGTCAGGAGAACACCTATGGCCCATTGTGCCAGAATGCGATCAACAGACACGAAATTAACTCACCTATCTTACGAAATATAACCC
>JWZT01005579.1:181374-208139 GCA_000827895.1 Thelohanellus kitauei | reverse complement strand
GTCTTCCAACCGTAATAAAGAGTATATTTTTAATTTATACAAAAAATATAAATGAAATCTAACTAAACTTTTTTGTAATTTAAAATAATCTGCTCTGTAAGTAATCCAATATATTGACTTTGTCTGGAAATGATATAAAATATTAAAATACATTTTTAGAAATTGTTTATTGGATGAACATTGCGCAAAACATTTAGATCCAGAAACGAACCATCTTAAAATATTTCTAATTTTTCATCTATCCATTGAGATCAAAATCGTCTATTTTGTATTGCAATAAAATAAATATCAGTTATAAATGACGTGTAAGAAAGTTTTGAATTACAAATAGTTAATGAATATATATTCCCTGTCTTTTAAGCAATTATAATTTTTTTAAATAATGAACTGCTTTAGAGATTAATTTACTCCACAATTATCATTTTTTTTTGATTCATTGATTCGTTAATTGATTTCGAAATTTAAAACCATTTTTTTGTCAATAACGACATTAATAAACTGATTTTTTGATATGAATGCATTGTATACATGAAAATGGAATTCCACATATCAGGTTATTCAAATTTTAAGACATACTAATTCATTGTGAAACAAGAGGTCCGATTAGTTGTTGAAAAACTAGAATCAGTTTTATACAGCGAATTTATCACATTAATATCTTAGACTACCCAAATAATTCCAGAGAATATATGGTCATTTATCATATTACAGGTTGTAAATATGATTTTATTTTTATATTGTTAAAAATGATTTATGTTAACGGATTTCATTTGATATTTTAGGCCCTTCAATGTTGAAAACGTGCACCAATAGTATTTGTAGAACAATGCTATATGTGTTGTAGGTGGGTCGTAATTCCAGAAAGTTAATGAAGAACAATTCTGTATTTGTCAGGAGAACACCTATGGCCCATTGTGCCAGAATGCGATCAACAGACACGAAATTAACTCACCTATCTTACGAAATATAACCCCTCATGATGAGTTCTTGATCAAAGCAACCGAGAACAACGTTGGTGAAATAAATGAAGATTTGATCTGCTTTTACAACATGACAAGTATTTTTCAATCGAAATCAGAACTATTGCGCAAAAACATTTACAGTTTCATCGATGATTCTTTCGGATTCAATCTGTCATCAGCAGTCCAAAACCAGTGTTTTCAAGGCTTTTGTCATATAATTGATGTAAAACTGTTTTTTGATGAGAATACAACAAGATGTGTGTGCCATGAAGGATATTTTGGGTTTCATTGCAATCTGAAAGGTAAATCTTTCAACTGATATAGCTGACGATCTGATCCGAATATACGTAAGTAATCTAACTAGTAAGCATTCATTAATAATTTTTGAATACGCGATTTTGATCATTAATTTTGGCGTTATATTGACGATTGTGTTTTGGAGAATTACGAAATATCGATATTTTCCAAGAAGATTATTACTGAATTACTTTTCAATGTCTACAATATCGGAAGATTAAACCAAACCTTTTTTATATGAAATATAACTCACTAAAAAATTACCTGTTTATTTGTTTTAATGTTAGAAATATTGATATTCCTACTCATAATCACATAAATTACGATTCCTACTCAATCTTCCAGATCTTAGTCGATGCTTTGGGTGAGTGTTCTCAACAGACTTCGGGCTCGTGTAGCCACCCTAACTACTGAGAAACAAGCAGTCAGTGAAGGGGTAATTTCGTTTTATTGTTGTTTATGTATAAACTAGATCGACACTTTAAATAATATCACAGCTAAAAGTAGCTCTTTTTGGGTTTTGTTTCATTGAATCAACTGATTTTTTTTTTCAAGCTGTATCATTCGCTGATTATGTAATAAAGACCATTAAGTCAAAAATAAAATTAGGAGGCAGTGATGAGTCGTTCTAAAAGCATCTCTCAATATTCAAAAACCATGGCTTTCATATCATGTTGATGTCTGATATGTTACAATTTGTATGAAGGAAAATATGTTTGTTTAAGGTATATCAATAAATAATTCGATCCCTATGGTGTGTAAGATTGACCGAAACGAGCATCTGAAAATATTGTATAAATCTTTGAATTCTGAAAATACCTAAACTGGATACTATCAGCATTATATCTGCCAAATTTATACATTGGATCTGTTAAAAACATCGGAATGAAATGAATTGTATAGAATTGCCAACTTTACAAGGCAAATATGATTTATCAAATCTAGAGGCCAAAGATTTACGCGATAAAGCGCACAAAATCAATTTTAGAGCAGTGGCGATCGACAAAGTATTCTTATTAATATTCTTAATGAAACCATATATTATTTTGTATACGTAAGAATGTGTTTAAATAAGTCAACATTAATGAAGGTTCGTCAGCTGAACGATGTATTTCAATTGATTGGATGGATATGTAAATTTTCATTCTATGATAAATGCTGGATTATGGATATTATCATTGTGTAATGTCATATGAAAAAAGGGCCTTAATGTCACGTATCAGAAAACAAGAATGTCAAGACCAAGTATTACCCTTTAAATATTGTATGTCTGTATTTAGCGGAACGGTGAAATTTATCTTAAGATATAATCTCTTTTGTCACAGAAAATCAACACTGTTCTAGTATGATAATGACTGTGGTATGAGGATGATAATTTTTGCTTCATATAACACATTCGATATGCGATTCAAAATATTTAGGGATCAAATCAGTCTTCCCATGCTCCAAAGTTCATAATTAATGGCAATTGTTAGTATCTAAATTCGAAAATTTTTATATTTTAGTTTCATGATTGGAGATTTTTTCGCTTGTATAAAAAATAAAATTGTAAATTACTCATATGGTAACATGTATCTTCAAGAGGTTATGTTTGATTGTTATTGGATATAATTCATATACATGCGTTTTTCTTGCAGGATGATGGCAGGATACTGGACTTTAAATTAAATGAAAATAATTACATTTGGTATATATTTTTGAAATATAACCTTGATCATCAAATTTGATGTTTCGTGCCATCAACATTCCACTCTCGGGCGTACCTGGTGAAATTGTCAAGTCCACTTTTAACTTTGAGTTTCTCGGCTGAAATCTCAATATATTCCTTAGAATTTGTAACAACATTGTGAACAAAAACACAAATCCGAAATAAAATAAATTATGTATCCATTGTAATGACCTATATGCAGCCCGGTAGCTACTTTTCAAAATGTCGGGAAATACCAGTACAGTCTGTTGAAGTTATACGACATGACACTCTTTCGATCAGATTAAAAATAATTGTCGATATCGTAGATTTCCCCTGCACTAGAGTCAGCCTCCATTTAGAATATAAATTTTTTATCGGGTTCAAGAATGGGCTTTACGGAGGCACAATAATTCGCAAGTGACAGAAGGTAATGCTGAAACTCATAATTTAGGTGTTATAAAATGGATCATAATCCATTACCATATAATCTCCAAATATTCTTCTCGCCCTTAAAAAACGAAACATTTCCCTGAGATTTTATTGGTAACATTTGAAAATTAGGTGGCCTTTTGGATATTAAAATTTTACTTTTCCGTCGTACGACAGGGTATACCCAACAGAATAGTTTTTCATTATCGATACCAGACTTTAGAGTTGATGGAACATCAAACTGGTGATCGGCTACATCTTCTAACTATATGGATTTGGAATCTAGGTCAATCGATAAATACATTTTGTTCCAGTCGTGCATCATTCAAATGTTTTATTAAGTATTTATTGATCAAAAGGTTCATAGAAGAATCGGTATTACGTTAAGGAACGACCCTGACAAACTTCAAGTTATTAGAGGATTCCTTGTGACTGCGTGCGGCAGTTGGTCGACATACTGATATTGATCCTCTCGAATAACAGATCAGCCATTATCTATACTGTGTGTGCAATCCTATTCAATGATATAACACTAATACTTTTGAAGATATGTCAATTTTCACTATGGTATCAACCCATCTGAAGCTAAACCTGCCTTTCTTGTTTATAAACCTTTTTATATAATTTCCTTGCGGTATCAGCATTTTTAGTCAAATAGACTGTAATGTTGATACTTTGGTTCCATTTTTTAGTGATGATTCCATAAAACCGCGTGCCTCCATCAAAATTCCTTAATTTGACGCCGATATCATAAATTATATCAATGAGAACACTTTTATCTTTGGCTTATCAAATTTTCTTGGGTTTCATGATTTTACGTTTAAATTATAGCAGCGGCCGCAAAATGGAAATTTTATTATACAAAATAGTAAAATGGATGATAAAAGCTATATTAAATCGAAGGAGACCAGAATGTGTAAATGATGAAATAACTTATTAATATCTTAATCTTTTCTGCTTGATTTTTCAATTATATAGACAAAGGAAATATTTACATCATTTGTAGTATAAATTAATTGACTTTCAGACCATATCAATTAAATGTTCAGATGTGTATTTTGAAAAATCAAAATTAAAATTTTGAGAATTTTATGCTCTTTAGCAAAATCCAATCGCAGTAAAATACCGTCCATATTCGACTAAGGAATCTAAAAGGTTCTTTTAAGACCGGAAAACATCGAATCTTTATGACTACTAGCTTAATACTCAAAATAAATATCACATCGGAAATTTGAATGCCATAAAAAAAGGCGGATATTTTAAACTGAAAAGTGGGTAAAATTATATTGATAAAAATTTTAAATATCTAACGATAATAAAAAAAAGTAAAGATAAAATCCTTACCCCTAAAATGAATTAATTGGCGACTTCTATAAATCGAGTGCCATTTTGCATGATTTTGATGTGACTCTGATGCCAAATATCTTGATTGATTGTATGTCGAGAAAATATTATGAATGATACGGTCTTCATTTTATCACAATTAACAAATGCAGAAGATATGAGTTATACTTAATATTGTTAAATAAGATTAAATATACCATTTTTAAATTCGACAAAATACCCGAAGTTAATAAAAATCTAAAAGTCAATTTATCATTAACAACTTTGACCAAATCATTTACACAAAAGCGACAGAAAACGAACTGTCACTGAGAGAACCATCAATTCGATCCGTATATGTAAGATTATGAATACTTTATTTAATTTTTAAATATTCATTAATTGATAAAAATATCTGTTCAAACGGTTTGGCAGGAATATCTTAAATTAATTTGATGATATGTTCCAGTGTTTAATTTAGAGGAATAAAATGCTGATCCGATTATTAGGACAAAATATCCGCCTCATTGATAATTACACGTTTGTTTTCGTAATACTCTTAAAAGATAAACGATAATCTACACTGATTCAAGAGAATGGATTGGTACATTATTTTAACGATGTTTTTGTCAACTCCCTGCCAAAATTTGCCAGTAAGTTTTGGAAACAAATACATTATTAATTTATACATTTTTTAATTTATGTAATTTATAAAATATTTTATGGCTTTAAATATATTATCACGTATATTAGGTAGATATTTCGATTTTTAGAGATGAAAACCGTGTTTTGGAGATCATAATATTCAAATACCGTTCAAATCTTTTCCATCTATACTTTTCTATCTATATATCCAGTTTGAATTGATCTTAATATTCCCTTATATCATATAAATTTCCATTTTTAAATATTGATGATCTTTATTGAATCCCGAAATAATGAAAGGATATTGAGTTTATTCACTCAACATTTCTCATATTTAAAAAGAAGATATCATTGTGAATGGTTCGATTGAATGATTAGACCTTCAAAACCAATCGGCCATATTACTGGATGATATGTTAACATTCAATGGCGGCTTTTTAAAGAAACTCGTTTAAAAAGAGTTTAATTTAGAGGAATAAAATGCTGATCCGATTATTAGGACAAAATATCCGCCTCATTGATAATTACACGTTTGTTTTCGTAATACTCTTAAAAGATAAACGATAATCTACACTGATTCAAGAGAATGGATTGGTACATTATTTTAACGATGTTTTTGTCAACTCCCTGCCAAAATTTGCCAGTAAGCTTTTTAATCAAATACATTATTAGTTTATACATTTTTTAATTAATCAATAATATAAAATATTTTATTGCTTTAATTATACCATCACGTATATTAAGTAGTTATTCCGATTTTTACCGATGAAAACCGTGTTAAGGAGATCATAATATTCAAATACCGTTCAAATCTTTTCCATCTATACTTTTCATTCTATATATTTAGTTTGAATTGATATTTATTTTGCCTCATATCATACAAATGCACATTTTTAAATATTGATGATCTTAATTTAGTGTCATTATGATGAAAGTATATCAATAGATTATTCCCTTATCTTTTTTCATTTTATAAAAGTATATATCATTGTGTTTGTTTCGATTGAATGATTAGACCTTCAAAACACATCAGCTATATTACTGTATGATATGTTAAGATTTAGTTGCCGTTTTTCATTAAATGTTTTTGAACATGATGACGTCTTATGTCGAGATTGTTTAAGTAATCGAAATTTTTTTTTTATTTAAGATTAAAATCTGTACATAAAATTTAAAGAACGTTTATGCATTCAGATATCCTCACAATAACTTATAGGTATATTTTTGTATCTTTTGACGCTGCTCCCTATTACTTTAGTATTTTAATTTGACCGAATTTAAAAAATCAATACATCTTGAATCATATTTATAAATTATGTTTTCGTAGAATAAGTTATTCATTTTCGGAAAAATATATCTGATAAAACACAGGTAAAGGGTTTTAATAAAATATGCTGGTCAGGATATAAGGATACGGACCGAGCAAGGGTAACCTAGTAACGAGAGTGGCATAGTAAATAGGGGTTGTAAAAATATATTTATTTTCTCAATATACTTATGTCTAAAGCTCTGAAGAATTGCTGTCTTAAGCATTTTCTTTTTGCGAATTCTGCGATTCACGTAGTCTAGCCAATCGCACGCTTGCATAATACTGGGCTTATATCTTCTCTGTTACATGAACTTCCGCACGGTGTTACAAGAGCGCAAGGCTTCCTTGAACGAAACGACTTCTACCCTAAAATAGTCGTATTCTCTTTCCACCGACTCCTTACTGCACATCATTCCACCGCAATTTCTCCAATGTGAAAGAAGCACCAGTTTCGCGGTGCTCGTAGGTATCGAGAAAGTCAGTCTTATCGATCTCCCCATTTCTGTGCAGCTTTTCCTTCGCAGAAAAATCTTCTCAAATCTCAACTAGCTTCGCATCCTGTACCTAAGTTTTGATATTCTCTTTGATGAATTTGGCTTTAGCAAAACATTTCATGTTCTTCGACCTGCCAACCTTTTGCCAAGCGAACCATGCGATGTGTAGATCTTCAAGCAACGTGAAGCTTAACTTCTCTTCTTCAACAAAGGCCTATGGTCTGCCGCATTGCAGAAGCTTCTTGTAGTAACACTTGAGATTCTTTATGATTCCTCTATTCATTGGTTGGGAATTGGCTGCAATATTTGGTGGAAAGAAGACCAACTAGAAATTAGTTCTTCGCTTCCCATTTTTGACATGATTTACATGATCGAGCATAGTACAAAAAGGCGGATTTTAATGACTTGTGCCTTTTATCAGTCCCATAACAGTGGCATAGTAGCGAGATTTTAGTGATGGCATAGTAGATGAATTTTGAATTTAATTTTACTGGGCCAGATCGAATGAGGTAAAGAGAGAGAGTGCAATATATTAGCGAGGTGGCACAGCAACGAGATTTTACTCTATATTATTTGAAAATTTCTATATTGTAACAGACGAATGAATGAATATTTTTTAAATAAATAATTGTAAATTTAACATAAGTAGACAGCACGTTGTGATACACTTTTAAAAACTTCTAACGCTAAAAAACGCGAATAAATCTTAAAGCACGATAAATTCAAATCTTGTGGTAATTTGACTGATTTTCGCCAAATCATCAAATAGCGAACCATTGAATATTATTCTGAGGCAGTTTTTAAAAACATAGAATATCCATTAGGAACATGATTTAAACATATACGAAAACTATGCCATATACTTCTGGGTTCTATCATCGGAATCCCTCACGAGATATTCAATAATTTTGAACAAATCTTAAGATAGTCATACCAATTTTTCGGTGTTTAAAAAATATCAAATTATTTGATATTTATTGAAAAAAAATTTTCGTACATACAAATCTAGATTTACAAAATACATCCATTATTACTGTTAAACAATTTCGACATAATTGTTCGAGCCAATCATATCGATAAGCCAAATTATATACTTGAATATGTGTCTATCGAAAGAGAGCATTCCATAAACCTTTTTTCTTTTATTTCACACTTAATTATGATGGAACCTGCACAACAGTAATCATTTTTATTCGTTAATTGTTCATTTTGTGAAGGGTTAATTTTAACAGATTGCGACAGGAAGAAACTTATCACACAAACTAGAACTATTGTCAATGAAACGAATGTAAGCTAAAGATTTGTGTTTAAAATAATTATGTTTCATCTTTTAACTCAGATATTTGAGACTTGGTGGATTCAAATAATCAATAAAAATACGGATTTTGATAAACCTCAAATGTGGTTTTGGCTGCATATTATTGTAGTTTTTAAACAATAAAATGTAGCTGCCTCATGTTCTTAGTTTGATAACCCATTCGGTTATTGAAATGATTTTTTGAAGATATGTCAATCAACATACGACTAGTACTAATAGGGTGTCTCAAATTGACATGACTAATTTTTATCGTATATTTTGCTTTGAATAAAGAGAAACAACGTAATATTTTGGCAATTGTTATTTTACTGTATTATATTTAATTTCAGTGTGTATTCGTAATTAATCACATATTACAACATCAACATTCGTTGACATTATTCAAAAACATTTATTATCGACCATTATATTAAGTTAAGAATATCCACCGGCATACAGATGACGTTTTTGCCTCAAAATTGGTCACCAAAATATTCCTGATATAAATACCATGTAGGGCTCTAATAATAATATTCAGCGATTAGGGTCTGGGTGTAAATACTATGAAGTACTTTGAAGACGTCATAGGATAATAATCAATGTTAACGTTGATATAATTGAAGGTATATTCCTAAAAATTCCAAACAGTCAATATTACTAGCCTAAAATTAATCATAAATTAAAAAATTGTTCATATTCTATGTTTAAATTGATTAGCCTTTTCACATCTAAAATTCTAACATAACAACCTCAAACTTAGATATACATGCCCGATAGTAGAATTCGTACAATCAAATTCGATAAAATTGGATTAAATACATGAATTGCATGTTTTATTTGGTTCTTGTACGAAGTCAGCTTTTAAATGACTAATATGTTTAATGAACATAATTGTGGTTTTCGGGCAGGGTTACACATCTACCTTTCACTTTTCAAACGTCGTGACTCAAAAATGCTACCCTAAGGTGTGAAATTGCGAATTTCTAAGTATTTAGGAACATATTTATTGACAGAAACGTAACATCTGAAACCATAAATTTCCTTGACTGTAAATTAATACAATATTTGTACACATTTCACTTAGAACTAGCGAATAGATATTATTTGATGCAAAAAAACAACATCGTGGATCTGAATAGATTTTTGAAATTCTATATGCATATTAATATTAAAAAGTAGCTTACAAGGATTATGACAAATGTTATTTTATCGATCGGGCACAACCTTTCTTTATATGAATATATGTCATAACTTCGTAAGGGAATATATCCGATACAAAATCAAAGCAATAAATCCAGCATTACTAACCAAATTAAATTCGTGATCGAAATCATAAGATTAGACTCACTTCCCGATTGTAACAGCGAATTATTTCACATTTCATCATCCTCATCAGAAATGTCTGTTATACACGTTACAGGTTATATACATAAAAAACATTTTTTCCTTTTACAGAATTCAAAAACTTAATAAAGTGAACATTCAAAAATTCAGTATTTCTGTATTTTTATTTAAAGAATAAATTAAGATATATAAAAAATTCTATTGATTGAGATATGATAATAATCATTTTGAATCTCAAAAATAATATGAGCAAAAGTTACTCAGATTGTTATGAAACTAACAGCAAGAATCATTTGGACATTTATCATTTAATTTATTAAATAAAAAACTGACCTTTTTTATGTCAATTTACTAAAGCCTGAAATTCGAGACGGTCAGTAGTTTACTTCAAATGTAGACATATATACTATTTATAAATCAAAAAATATAACCTAAATTATTCATATATACGTTTTAAATGGCGAATCAATTAAGAATTAGTTTTTGGGATTCCCGGTATACACAGATATGTTGAGATGATTGTTTATATTGTTAATACATAATTATGTGAGTTTTATGACATAATATAAAGTTGTGATATTTTTGACATTAATTACATTATTTTATTATAATAATTTCAGCGACGAATGGGAATAAAAATAACGATCGAAAACTTTGAAATTCTAAAAGGATATTCAGATAGTTATGACACTAGAGTGTGTATGGATGAGGACAGAGAAAATTTTACAAAATGTCCCATCTCCATATATGTAAATATAGGGCACAAAAATCGAATAAGATTATTGGATTTGCATTCCAACGATATAAAAAAGAAAATCGAATATTCAAAGATTATTACGAGAGAAGATATCAATGAAGATATACACATGATAGACATTGACGTCTTTTCCATATATTTCGCTTCCACTATTAATACCGATCTAGGCCTAGACAACAATTCCTTTTACATCTTCGATATTTTGACAAGTGATAAAAGTTTCGGTTTTTTCAGTCAAAAGTGCAACGGTTGCATGGGTATGAGGGGGATCGTCAGATATTCAGGATTTTTCAAGTATGCTTTTTTCATAATTAGGTACCACATTATGGATATTGATTTTGAGCCATTCCGTATGGTTGTATTGAAAATCAACCTGATTGATATCCGATCATCATCAAAGAACAATAAAATCATTGATGATGACATGAAACCAACAAATATATTAAACGGGTTTGATTCTGAGAAATTCTTTGGTTTAATACATGAATTTTGTTATGGCTGGAAACATCTTAATTCGGTTTGGTTTCCTAGATACGTGAACATTTCTAATTATACAATCCATATCACTTGCAAAGAATACGAACATAACAAATTCGTAATTGATTTTAATAAAAAGAACAATTAAGTTGTCATTAGATCCGCTCTTTACAATGAAGAAGTCCATTATTTTAAATACTATGATGTGAAAACTTATCGAATAAACTTTAGCCGTCCTTTCACGTCAATTACCGATTACGGTAATTACACAAATGTCTCCAGAATCAGATTCAAATACGAGATAATGTAAGGTGCGCTTTTTAGATCAGATTGAAAACTTATTTTTGTAATGAGAAATATTCAAAATCAGTTCCCGTCCTAACAAAAAATGCTTTTTAAATTTATAGCGGTATTTTGTTGTTCAAATATTTCACTTAAATTCTTACTGCCGTTTTATTCAAGAGCTGATAAATTCATAATTATGAAACAACATTATTTTGTGAAATTTTGTAAATCGATCGGTAGTACAAATGGTCAAAATATTTTCGGTAGTTTTAATAACAACAATTTCTATCATCGGAAATACCACCGAAGCACGCACCTAATATGAAAATTCTTTCATATATTAACTCACTAGATAGATTTACTTTGTTCATAAAAATGCAAATTTTCAACAAAGATACTGACATTATGAATAAAAATGTAAAAATAACTTTTTAAATTCTATATGCAAGGGACCTAGCGTAAAACAGTTAGATTTTCGAAAGGGACCCAATAATAGTTTTTGATCAATGATTCTCTTTTAGAGTCAATGCTTCAAAAAATTAAAATAAGTTATATTAGAATAATTGTTAGTGTTAAATGACTTTAACGAAAGTTTTTCTTTTGAAAAATGTCTAATAAATATCTTCGTTATTTATTGTACACTATTGTAATTTTATTAATTAAATAAGATTTTATTTCTTATAATTATGCGCAATTATACTTATTGCCGCGAATCATTAAATACTTAATTCTTTTGAAATACAACACCCACTTTTGTCAATGGAGGTACTGATCAATGGCTTTGGTGGTATGAATCAACGTTGTGGATGAAATTCGAATAAAGTACTTCATATTCCTCATATTTGAATAAATAAAATTACTCGTGCAAAAAGAAATCGGATCAATGATTTAAAAACCGGAATCAGATTCATATAGATAATGGATCAAATTGACGTCTTATACAATCAAAAATATTGCCAAAAATGATAGGGTCGTTAATCATAGTACAGATTGTTAATATGTTTTTAATTTTATATTATATAACATGCGCTTTATTAATGGATGTAATTTTTTATTTTAGGCCCTTTCATGTTGAAAATGTGCAACAATAGCAGTTGTAAGAACAATGCTGTATGTGCTGTAAGTTTTTACTAATAATAGGAACTCAATGAAAATCATATCTGTATTTGTCAGGACAATACATACGGCCCATTGTGCCAGAATACAATCAAAAGATCTCAAAATAACTCAAGTACCTTACAAAATACGACCTCTCACGATGTGTTCATGAGTGAAAAAACCAAAAATAAACTTGGCAGAATGAAGTATGATTCGATAGGTTTTTACAACATGACAAGTATTTTTGAATCGACATCAGAACTAATGCACAAAAACTTTGACAGTTGCATTGATGATTCGTTTGGTTTAAATCGATCATCAACAGTCTTAAACCTGTGTTTTCGAGGCTTTTGCCATATAATTAATGTAAGAATGTTTTATGAAAAGAATTCTACAAGATGTGTGTGTCATGAAGGATATTTTGGGTCTCATTGCAATCTGACAGGTAAATCTTTGATTGATACAGGCCACGATCTGATCAGATTATATTCTATCAAGCTAACTCCTGAGTTTCCATTAATGACTTTCGGATACTGGGTTGCGTGTAGCTTTTTGGGCATTATTTTCATAGAAATGATTCGGCGAACTATGAAATGTGGGTCTTTACGAAGAAAATTTATTCTCAATTACATTTATGGACCCCAAATATCAGAAGATGAATCCCAATCTATTATAGATGAGTAAAAACTCAGAAAACATTACTGCTTGATTTTAGTTTATCTTCAAAAATGTCTATTTAATGACTAACATTCACTAAAATAACGGCGTGTATTCACTGTTTCAGAGCTTAGGTTTGACTCTGGGTTATTTTTTTCAACAGCATTCGGACTACTGTAAACGCTTAACTTTTAAGAAACATACAGTTAAGAAAAATCTAATTTCAACTATTTTTTGGTATTTAATATGTTATTTAATTAGTTCGACACTTGAATGACATCCTCGAATATTTTCTCTGAGATGATTAAGTCTTCTATAATTTTGAATATTTTATTTTTATTTAAAAAACGTTTAATCACTCTCATTTCATCTAATCAAAATCATGATGGACAAAATAAAATTCTAAGAGGTGATTTTATTTTACAAGTGGTATCTAACTATTCAAATCGAATGGTTTTCATAACATGTCTATGCTGATATGCTACCGTTTCCTAGTAGGATATTATCAATTTTGATTGATTTTATATGCAAAAATTCACTCGCTGTTCTTTGAACAATTTTGTAAAACGAAATATCTATAAATATATTTGGATAACTATGTATTCCATAAAATCTAAACGGAACATTTTAGCATTATATCCGTAAAATGTATACATTATATACGTTTTAACGCTTCCTAATTCAAAGAATCGTATCATTTTAGGGATAAATATTGTGGTATTAATCAAACGTTAAGACTCTAGATACAAGCGTACAGCGAACGAATGCCATTTTGTTACAGTAGCTTTTGTGGGCAGAAGGATGATGGTGAGTGTTTAGCAAGTGAGTATTGCACTACCTTAATCAGTTCGCAGATGGGTGCCTATACGAAGAATAACCCTGTCACTTTTTCACAATCTCGTAATTGCGGTCAACATAAAGTTTGTTCACTAATGCAGCAGTGCAGGTTTGTACAGTTCCATGATGGGTTTCAAAAAATGGATACAAGCGTAAATGAACCATATATCATTTTCAGTAAATGCTTTTAGTGATCATCTTATTTAAATTAAATATCTGATGGAAGCGATAACCTAATATCGATATATACGAGAATAGGTTTTAGTATGTCCAAATAAAGAGAGGTAGAACAATTGAAATCTTAACTTCAAAAGATTGATTGCTTATGTCATATTTAATAACAAGACAATGACTGAAGTGATGGTGCTGGCTTCCTGCAATCGAATAAAAATAAATGAGAATCCTAATTTCTAATTTCAGACTACATTGATTTTCAACTTCGAGTATCACCATGTTAAAATTATATTATCATTCGATTCAGTAGATTTGGGAAAATTAATTTACAATATAATCTCGTTTCTTATAGAACAAAACACTGTCCTTTTATGAACACGTAGTTAGTATTAAAATGGCAACTTTTTCGTGAGGCAATATGCCATTTAGGCTAGATAAAATAAAGGCGCTTAAACCAGTCTTTTCAATCTCCAAATCTTCTAAATTGATTTCAAAAATGCATATATAAATGTAATTTTTTTGATTAGAACCTTATCGATTTTTTTCACCGTTTCAAAAGTTAAATTATGAGATATTTGATTGTTTCAGGAATTCGTCAACTGAGATTTCGTTTTATGACTTTTATAGGAGATACAGTCCACTACGGTTATGTGCACAGCCTTGAAACAGGAAAAAAACGAGAAATTAACCTGAGTGTGCGCTAATCATGAGTGCATTTATCCGGAGTTGACCGTTTATGGTAATTAATGTATTAACCAGAAAGCGTAACATGTAGGATAATGGACATTAGCCAAGATGAATATTCTTTCGTGTGTTTGATAGGTTTATATTTTAATCAAAGGAGTTATGAATGCATCGATTTTTAGACACATTATAGAACATCGCAAGCCTTTGTTATTGATTTTGATTAAATAAAGGTCACATTATTTAATATACAGCATTTTCGTCGTATATTTATGATTTCATAAATGTTGGCATTCAAAAATTTTCAACGTGTATTAGTTATAATTAAATGATAAATTTTTGAAATATTATTATTGTTAGGTTTTACCCTGTATCACTAAACGACTGCGCATATTGGAATCTTTATTCTTAAACATTATTCTCAGGACCTTAAAAGACAGAATCTATACATTTTAGTTTACTGTTTATAATAGACAAGATGTTGAATCTTTGATTTTCATCACTTAAAACACAGACATTTGGGCAGTAATAGTGTAATAACGTTAATAATAAAACAATAAAAATGTAATGAGGATATTTAGATTTTCATATTTTATCTTTAGTGGTAAAATTAATATCTAGTTATCATATTGCTAACTCATTTCCCGGTATGTTTGAGTTTAATGTGGTTTTAATTATTAAGCTCTCACGGCATATTATGACGGCCTATTTTTATTATTGTTTACATCTTAGATTTACAAATATCAATCAATGTAATTCATTATTTATTCTGATCTCGTCAAAATGCACATATCTAAGATTTGATACTTCTCCCATATATCTGAAGGTACAAACTACCAAAATTATATTTCTGATGAACAAATCTTAGCAAATTATGGAGTACTAAAGCGAAATCCATCGACTTGCCTAGTCAAAAAGAAAAATCTTAATCCGCATTTGTTTGACGATCGATAATTCTTAAGTATTTGTTTTAAATGCATAACATGACACAAGAATATTGTAAAGGCGATAACTTTAACATAACAAATCAATCTGAGGACACTTTTGCATGTTTAATTCCGAGATCAAAGTGTATATAAGGATAATACCCCATAAATACCGGCATACTTTATAGGTTACGCGACTGTTTATTTTAATAATATTAAAACATATACGATAATCCTCTGTGATTGTATAGAATGTATTGGTACCTTCTTTTGATGACATTCATGTCAATTCCAGGCCAGACATTGCCAGTAAGTATAAAATAATAGTCTTTAAATATATTGAATTATACTTTAGTCAATATGATAAATGTATTTTTATGTTTTCGAAGTTACTAGGTCCATGTTCCTTGTTTCCTTTCACTTTTATCCATTAATATATGTTTTTATGATCAAAATATTGTGGAATCCAGTGTCTTTAAGTTCAAAATTAACTGCTAAGTTCGTAAAATAGAATTTATCCTAAATCTGCCCGACATATTTACGTGTATGGGTCATATATTATTGAAATTAATTTAACCAGATGACAGGAGAGTGTCGAATTGCTGTTAAATATGATCATATATGATTCTATTGATTATGAACGCTAAACTGTTATAGCTAAGACTGTTTATACATTCAGATATCCTCAAAATAACTTATCAGTGTTTATATTTAGCTTTCCAGTTTGCTATAGATAAATAATATTGTTACGCTCGGCCCAAATTCAAAATATCAACAACGTGAATGTTTTCGTATGTTTTCACCAAATCATTCAGTCGTTATTCATAGTAAACAAATCTGTATAAGCACTTTTTGGAGTTATACTAAAATATGCTTTCAGTATTGAGAGGGCTAGCATCCTACTTTGAAACACGAGAAATATCCAAAAAAATCGTTTATTCTATGTTGTTTAATATTGCCAAACAGCCGACGAAAGGATAATTTTTTAGAAAATAATCTAGAAATTTACACAGAAAGTCAGCCAATTTTCACCATTATGCAACCAATTTTCCTCTCTGCAGAGTGAGGCTTGATGTTAACAATAATTTATTAAATTTTATAGCATAATAATGGTAAATGATAAAAATATTAATTAAAACAAATTGGTTGTAATTGAAGGAATTTGGCACAGTTACGAAAATAGATTTGCANAGCAAGATGATAAAACCGATTTTAAAAAAGAATTATGCTAGAACCAAAATCATGTGATATTCTATATCATATGAATTTTACCCATAGACGCAATGTTCATCATTATAATTCATCTGATTTACCATATATATTTGACAAACTACTGATTCATGTATTATATAAAGCAATTCCTTCTTTGCTTTGCATAACATCTGTTTTTATGATAAATGCGATTTTGGGATACAATATTTTAGTTTTTAAAGGATTAGAAATTTTCGCCTTAATTGATTAGCTGTATAACTAATTCTATAAACTACTAAATTTCTGTAAAAGGATTTAATCGAAATATGACGATTATTTACAAGGTGTCCCGAATATCATTGACATAATTTTTTTGATATATTCTACTTTTATGATGGAGACGTCACATGATAGCTTGGCCATGTTACGTTTTCAGATGTGCATTTAATTTCTGGTTAATTTTATGATTTTCAGACTCTTAAATATAAAGGGCTTTGATTGTATGAACAAAAGAACTTTCCTCATATGCAAATATATGAAACTATGAATGTCAGAAGGCTTTGAGTCGATCGTTTGATTTCATTTTTTCAGCAAAATATTTCAGATAGGCATGTAGTTCAGGGACATAATAAAAAATATCTCGAAATCAGGTGCTAAATTGTATAACCAGTAATGGTTATGTAGAACCGCTAAGTGAAAGAACCTATGAAAGTATTATAATAGTGGGCGGCATATTCATCAAAATCACAAAAACCTTTTATATATGCCAAAAATGTATCTTAAAATTTAAAACGGTAATTTCAAATAATCGTCTGAGGAGTTCTTTGTATTTTTGATTTTTAAATGATAACCTAACAAACGTAAAATCAGATACATTTGGCTGTGGTTTTAAATTAATAAAAACCATTAATACTACCGTGTAATAAACATAAACTCTATCAAGGTTTGATTGATTTCAGATGAATCCCATTTAATATGAGATATATATTAATTAGCCTATCTAGTGTTTGTGCAGGAAAACCCCTCATATCTATTATATTAAAGTTTCAACACAATAGATAACCATAGCGTGTTGAATATTCGTATCTCGAGTGTTTTGACCAAATTTAATTGACAGTGAAAAACAGCTGAGAGCCTCAAATATTCAGCCTCAAATATTGGAAATATGATTTTCATTCCATATTTGTACGAGTTTCACGACGAACAGGTTTTTTGACACAATATCATGAAAAAAGTGAACGACATCATATTCACGATGAGACTTGTAATCAGAAATCCATATTTTCATCAACGAGTAATTCACAGGCGTTATAATAATAGTTATCATTAAGCTAGGGGTTGTTGACCACATTCATTTATCTAGATCAATGTAAGTGTTAATATACTATAAAAAACAACGTCTACACTACCAATCTAGGATATCCTACAAAAATTTATACATCATTAATTTTAATGAAAATATAGGTGATATCTTACGAAATATAGTGCCAAATAATTGACAACATTTGTGGTCGCATGATAAATGTCATATACACTCGTTTAAGCAATAGTTAAAGCAGATATAATACTGATTTCATCTGCGAATTTTCGACCAGAACATTTTAAAATAGTTTTTTGATATTTTTTTTGCAAAAATTTAATGAATACTGATCAAAATTTATTTATAGAGTCTTGGGATTATACCGTATGATTCTCGAGTCTTAGAATGGCAATCGTAGAATGAGATTGAGGTTGGTCTAACATCAACAATCTTCCTAACATAAATTATTTACTATCCAGTAATATAAAACAAAAAATAATTTTTGAATGTCCACATATGTTAATAGGAATTTTGGAAGGGGAAATGATGTATTTTAAATGAAAAGCAATAAATGTGTATAAATACACAAAAATATTCACTTTATTGTATATTTGTGTGTTTTACAGACAAATCGATTGGCGATATCCTTTGGGACACCTTTTATGAGTAAATATATCTCGAGATGTTAGCTTTTACTTTTTTAAATAGATAATTGTCTGATATTTAGGATATTATCTAAAGTTAAGATAATTTAATATATATTTCATTTTTTTATGATCTTATGATTTCAGAGACGAATGGGAATAAAAATACAACTCGACAATTTTGAAATTATGAAAAGCTATTCAAACATATATAATAATTTGACATGTGAGGACGATGACAGAGAAAATTTTAGAAAATGTCCCATCAGTCTATACTACAATATATGGAAAAAAGACCCATTACTGTTGTTGGTATTGGATTCTGAAGATGCTGAAAAGAAAATCGAATATTCAGCTGTTGTTAAGACAGAACATATCAAGGAAAATATAAAAAGGGATGCAATCAACATCCATTCCATATATTTCGCTTCGCATATCAATAACGATATAGGCAACGAGGTCACAACCTATTATATCTTTGAAGTTTTGACCAGTGATAAAAGTTTCGGTTTTTTCAGCCAGAAATGCAGTGGATGTATAGGTTTGAGGAAGATTGTAAGGTATTGGGGATTTCTCAAGTATGTTATTTGATAAATAGATTCCATATCATGGATATTAATTTTGATCCATTTCGTTTCGTTTTACTGAAAATTAATCTGGTTGATATCAGATCATCATTCAATAAAAATATAAACATGGGTGAAAAGTTAACACCAAGAATTATATTTTACGGGTTTTATTCTGAGAGATTCTTTGGTTTAATAAATCAATTTTGTTATGGCTGGATTGATGTAAATTCAATTTGGTTACCTAAATTCATGAATATTTCAAATTATACTATTCATATCACCTGCAAAGAGGACAAAAATGTTAAATTCGTAATTTATTCTTATATAAAGAATAATGAAGTTGCGATTAGATCTGCTCTTTACGACAAAGAAGTCCATTATTTTAAATATTATGCCGAGAAAACTCATCTAATAAATTTTAGTCATCCTTTCATGTCAATCACCGATTCCCATTACCACACAAACGTCTCAAGAATCATTTTCAACTACGAGATTATGTAAGGTGGGCTTTAACCATCAGTCCGAAAACTTATTATTGGAATGAACATTACTCTACATCCATTCAAAGTAAAAAAACTTATTCAATAGATAACGGTATTTCGATCTTCAAATATTTCAATTGAATTAATACATTCTTTTAATTCCATACAAAATAAATTCATAATTATTCAATAACAATATTTTATAATATTGTTTTTAAGAATTGACGTTCAATAGTCCAAAATATCGAGATATTTTCGTAATTTTCAACTGAACATTTATATTATCCTTTAAATCATCGAAAAAGGGGCCTAAAATGCAGATTTATTCGTATTTGAGCTCACTAGATAGATTTTGTTTTTACACAAAATAATAAAATTCTATACATACTCATTTCTCTAGCCATGTCCATGTGTGCTTAATCAAAAGTTCAATTTATTTTATAAAGAAACTAAATTCACATAAAATGCACTAGATTTCCATAGCTATTTTAATAAAATACACATGTTTTATTTATAACAATCCGCAAGCAAAGGCACTTTATTCTCGTATCCATCTAATGTAACCTTTTTGCGATATTTGCGTGTAGTAGTGGAAATATATGATTGAATAAAGCTGGCATCATAAATAAACAAAACGAGGTTCTTTATCATTTTCCTTTTCGAAAAAACAGCTCTATTACATTTAGGCGGGGAGAATAGGATATCAAAATAATACTTACAGGCCCCTACATTCTATTAAATGAGGGAAGGCTCTTGAATGATGAAATAGAATTCTAACCATTTTAAATATATACAGTGTGATTATATGACGAATGGAATATGTTCTATTGAACCAATCCGTTTGTTTTTATATAATCATGGCAGGTATAACCTCCCATATTACTTGCCAGGAGTTATTGTTCCATTCTCATCAAAGCCTTCCAATTTTAATAACAAACATATCAAATTGTTTTGTGTTGAAAAAACGGGTTCTCACGGTTTAATTATACTTGACAAGTAATATGATCAGTAGGTCAATAAATAATTTTCTGGTAACATTTTCTCCAGGGCTCAATACAACCGAGCGGCTTTTAATACAGATCAAAAATTTTAATAAAGTTTCATTGCATTTTGTAAAATACCAAATTTTTGAAACAAACTATCCCACAGAAAAGGGCGAATAACCCAAAATCAATACACTAGATGGATCCTAGAATCAACACTCATTCTTCCAAAAGTAATAAAGAGTATATGTTTAATTCGTTAAAAATAAATAAATCAAAGCAAAGCAAACTTTTATAATTTAAAATAATCAGCCATGTAAGTGAGCCCATATGTACACTTGATCTGGAAATGTTATAAAATATTACTATAACTTTTATAAATTGTAGATTCGATGAACATTGCGCAACACATTTAGATCGAGTAACTAATCCCAATCATATATTTCTAATTTTTCATCTATCCATTGAGATCAAAATTGTCTCATTTTTATTGTAATAAAATAAATACCAGTTTTAAATGACGAGTAAGCAAATTTTCAATTACAAATTGTTGATGAATATATATTATCATTAAGGCAATTATAATTTTTTTAGATAATGAACCGTTTTAGAGCTTTTTTACTGCCCAATTGTTTTGTTTTTGTTGATTCATTGAATAAGTAATTGATTTCGAAATGTAAAAACAATTTTTCGTCATTTATGACATTAATCGATTGATTTATTTATATACACCACATTGTCTATCAAAATGAAATTCGAATTATCAGTCTGCTCACATTTGAATTATACAAATTAATTGTGAAACAAGATGTCGAATTAGTTGTTGAAATACCAAAATCTGTTTTAAATAGCCGATGGATCACAAAAAAGTCTTAGACTACCCTAATATTTACGGAAAACTAGGGTCGTTAATCATTGATCATGTAGTAAACATGCTTTTATTTATTGATTTTTAAAATGATTTGTGTTCACGAATTTCATTTAATATTTTAGGCCCTTCAATGTTGAAAATATGCATCAAAAGTATTTGTAAAAACAACGCAGTTTGTGTTGTATGTTGGTATTAATTCCAGGAATTCAATGAAGAACAATTTTGTATCTGTCAGGAGAACACCTATGGCCGTTTGTGCCAGAAGTCAACCAACAGACCCGAAAATAACTCATGTATCTTACGAAATACAACCTCTCATAATGAGTTCTTGATAAATGCAACCGAGAATAATATGGTTGGTGGAGTTAATGAAGATTTGATCTGCTTTTACAACATCAAAAGTATTTTTCAATCGAATCAGAACTATTGCGCAAAGACATTGACAGTTGCATCGATGATTCTTTTGGATTAAATCTGTCATCACCACCCCAAAACCAGTGTTTTCAAGGCTGGTGTCATATAATTGATGTAAAACTGTTTTATGATGAGAATACAACAAAATGCGAGTGTAATGAAGGATATTATGGGTTTCATTGCAATCTGAAAGGTAAATCTTTCAACTGATATAGCTGACGATCTGATCCGAATATACGGAAGTAATCTAACTAGTAAGCATTCATTAATAATTTTTGAATACGCGATTATGTGTATCAATTTTGGCCTTATATTGACGATGGTGTTTTGGAGAATTACGAAATATCGATATTTTCCAAGAAGATTATTACTCAATTACTTTTCAATGTCTAGAATATCGGAAGATTAAACCAAACCTATTTTATATGAAATATAACTTAGTAAAAAATTACCTGTTAATTTGTTTTACTGTTAAAAATATTGATATTCCTACTCATATTCATATAAATTACGTATCCTAATCGATGTTCCAGATCTTATTCGAGGCTTTGGGTTAGTGTTCTCAACAGACTTCGCGCTCGTGTAGCCACTATAACTACTGAGAGACACTCAGTCAACGAAACCGTAATTTCGGTTTATTGTTGTCCATGTATAAATTATATCGACATTTCAAAAAATACAACAGCTAAAAGTTGTTCTTTCTCGGTTTATTTTCATTTAATTCACTGAATATTTTTTCAAGTTCTATCATTCGCTAATTATGTAATCAATACCATTATGTCAAAATTTAAAACCAGAGGTTGTGATGAGTCGTTTTAAAAGCATCTCTCAATATTCAAAAACAATGGCTTTTGTATCATGTTGAAGCTGATTAGTTACCATTTTAAGGAAGGAAAATATGCGTTATTGACATATATCAAACAATAATTGAATTCCTGTTGTTTGTAAAATTTACTAAAATGAACATCTAAAAAGATATTAGAAATCTTTGAATTGTGAAACAATCTAAACAGAATACTATAAGCATTATATCTGCCAAATTTTTAAATTGGATTAGTTTTCAAAAGTAAGAATGAAATGAATTGTATAAAATTGCAGATTTTAAAGGCTAATACGAATTACTGAATCTACAGACTTAAGATTCACGCGATAATATGCACAAAGTCGATTTTTGACCATGGGCCGATCCACAAAGTTATTCGTATTAAAAATCATAACGAATCCATATAATATTTTGTATACATAAACATGTGTTTAAATTAGTCAAAATTAATGACGGTTAGTCAGCTGAAACAGGGGTTTCATTATATTGGATGGATATGTTAGGCTTGATTCAAATGGCATGTGCTGAATTACAGATATTAGAACTTTGAATTTCGTAGGAAAATAAGGGCCTTAATGTCACATTTCAGAAAACAAGATTTTTAAGATCAAGAATTACCTTTCAAAATTGTATCATATCTATATTTTGCTGATCGATAGAATTTATCTCAAGATATTATCTCTTTTGGAACAGAAAATCCACACTGTTCTAGTATGATAATTACACTGGTATGAAGATGACAATTTTTGCATCATATAACACATTCGTTATGCCAGTTAAAATATTTATTGGTGAAATCAATCTTTAAATCCTCCAAAGGTCCATAATTAATTGCAATTATTAATGTTTAAATTACTCCTATGGTAAAATTTATCTTAAAGTGATTATTTTTGATAGTTTTTGGATATCATTCATATGCATGCTTTTTACTTATCAGATAATGGTGGGTCTTACAAGATAATGGTGGCAGGATACTCGCCTTTAAATAAAATGAAGATAATTTCATTTGGTTTTTATTGTTGAAATTAACCTTTATCAGTATATTGCTGTTTTGGGCAATCAACTTTTCACTCTCTCTTGGTGGATGAAATTGTGACGTCCCCTTTTAACTCTGAGCTTCTCAGCTAAAATCTATCAATATAATCCTTACAATTTTATAACAACATTGTGAAAAGAACATAAATGCGAAATAAAATAAATGTTTCCATCCATTGGAATGCCTTATATGAAGTCCGATAGCTAATTTTCTAAATGTCGGTAAATCGACCGTAGAGTCTGTAGAAGTTATACCACATGACGCTCTTTCAATCAGATCAAAAATATTTGTGCATATCGAGGATTCCCTTGCCATAGAGTCAGTATCCATTCAGAAAATAAATTTTTTATCGGGTTCAAGTATGAACTGTACAGAGGCACAATGATTGGCAAGTGACCGAAGGTAACGATGAAACTCTTATCATTTCGGTTTTATAAAATGGAACATTATCCATTACCATATAACCTCCAAAAATTCTTCTTACCCTCAAAAACGAAAAACTTTCCTGAGACATTCTTGATAAAATTTGAGAATTGGGTGGCCTTTGGGATATTAAAATTTCACTATTCCGTCGTACGACAGGTTGCGCTAAGCACAAGAATTTTTCATCCTCGAGGCCAGACTGTTAGAGGTGCTGTAACACCAACTGATGATCGACTACATCTTCTAACCATATTGATTTATAATCCAGTTTCATCGATGAAATATATTTTATTACGGTTTAAGATCTTTCAAAAATTTTATTAAGTATTCTTTACACAAGAGAATCATAAAAGAATCGTTACTACGTTCAGGAATGACCCTGACGATCTTCAAGCTATCATGGAATTCCTTGAGACAGCGAGTGGCTAGTTTATCTATATATACTGATGTTTGTCGTCTCGAACAAAAAATCACATACCTCTGTACTGTGCGTGTTTAATCCTCGTCCATGATATAACACAATAATACTTTTTGTTATATATCAATTTTCCAGGATGGTTTCCACACATCGGAAGCTAAACCTGCCTTACATCTTGATAATAAACTTGGCGTATTTTCCTTGCGGTATCAACATTAAAGCCAAATAGCATTTAATGTTGGTATTTTGGTTCCACTGTTCATAGATATTTCGATAAAATCACGTGCCTCTTTCAAAATTCCTTAAGTTGACGCCGATATCATAAATTACAGCAAAGAGAACACATTTATCCTTGGCTTATCACATTTTTTTGAGTTTCATGATTTTATATTTAAATTATACTAGCTGGACGCAAAATGGAAAGTTTATTACACAAAATAGTAAAATGGAAGATAAACGCTCTATTAAATAGATGGAGACCAGAACATGTAAACGATGAAAGTACATATTGATATCTCAATCTTTTCCTCTTGACTTTTCATAAATAAACATATAGAGGAAATTTAAACATCATTTGTAGTACGAAATCGCGGACATTCAGACCTTGTCAATTAAATGTTCAGATGTGTATTTTGATAAATCACAATGAAAATGTTTTTGAATTATTTGATATTATGCAAAATCCAATCGCATTAAAATACCGCCAATTTTCGACTAATGAATCTAAAAGGTTATTCTTAAGGCCTTAAAACATCGAATCTTTTAACATCTTGTTTACTATTCATAATAAATACAATATCGGAACTTTGAATGTCAGAAACAGTCTGACATTTTACACTGGAAAGCTAGTAAAACTATGATAATAAAAATTTTTAAGATCTAATGAGAATAACAAAATTAAAGATACTAGCCTTACCCTTTCAATCAATAACTTTGCGACGTATTTAAATCGAGTTCAATTACGCTTGAATTTAATGTGATTCTAATTCCAAACAACTCGACTGGAGGTATGACGAGACAATATTATGAATGATATGGTATTTAATTTTTCAAAACACACAAATGCAGAAGATAAGGGTTATGTTTAATATTGTAATAAAAGGTTAAATATATGATTATGAAATTCGACAATATACCCGAAGCTAATAACAATCTAAAATTCAAGTTATCATTTACAGCTTTACACAAATTATTTTATACAAAATAGACAGAAATCTAATTGTCACTAAAAGAACCATCAACTCGATCCGTATATGTTAGATTATTAATACTATATTTAATTTTAAAATATGAATCAATTGATACAAATATCTGTTAAACGGTTGGCTGGTATATCTTTAATTAATTTGATAATATTTTCCTATGCATAACATCAAGGATTAAAATTATCATACTAATATTACCACATAATATCCGCATTGTTTGTGATTACGCATCTATTTTCTCTAATACTCTTAAAAGATAAACGTTAATCCACACTGAGTTCATCGAATGGATTGGTACCTTCTTTTAGGGATATTCGTATCATGTTCGTCCCAAAATTTGCCAGTATGTTTTAGAAACAAATATTCTTTCAACTTATACTTTTAATAATTTATCAAATAGAATAAACTATTTTATTCCTTCAAAGTTAGAAACCCGTTTATTAAATAGTTATTTCAATTTTATTCTATGAAAACCGTGTTTTGGAGATGATAAAATATAAATAACGTTAAAATCTATTCCATCTATCCATTTCAGTCTATTAATTCAGTTGTCAATTGATCATTGTATTCCCTAATATCATATAGGTTCACATTTTTAAATATAGAGGATCCTAATTTAATGTCGATATAATCAAAGGATATTAATTATTTATTTTTTCATTTTTTCCCATGTATAAAAAGTATATTTAAATGTTTTTTGGTTCACTTGAATGATTTGGTT
>JWZT01005579.1:142542-161380 GCA_000827895.1 Thelohanellus kitauei | reverse complement strand
TGAAGGGGCGTTAGGCTGAATCGGTTTGAATATCCGCTCGATTTGTGCCCATGTCGATGAAGAATAATAAAATTGGTAGATAATGTTCGGTATTTTCAGAGCATTTAACATATTGCTAACTGACTGCGAACGCGGTTAATTCTTATGAACTTTTTTGTGATAAATCAACAAAGTAAAATTTAATATTTGGCTAACATTCAATTATATTATATTGAGAAACCAAACTAATCTATGTCTTATTTAAAAATTTAGAAAAAAAAGATTGATATGCGGATAAACTAATAAATGAAGGCTGCAAATTTATAAACAATATTTTGGCTTAGATTTATAATATTTACAGTTCCTTACTGGCTAAAATTGATAGCGGTTTAAATAAATTACTCTTGTTTCAATTGTTTTATTTTCAAAAGTTTAACACACAAATATCTCATGACTTTTATTTAGCTTGTATCAGCTAATCCATACATTTTTCTGACATGAATGATCATAGATTCGAGAGAAAATATATTTCAATCATCTAAAATTTGAAGTTTTGGGGACCCAAAATCTTTCAATTGATTTTAGGAGTGACTGGAACCAATATCTTTATTCATATTTTTCTACCACTGGTATCAGAAATAATAAAACCGATTGAGGATGTAATAATTAACAAATCAATCTGTATTACGTAATGAGACAATACAATTGGCATTATGTGCATCGAAAATATTTATTTTCGATGAAATATAAAATAACTTTGATATAAAAGTGTGTTTATTGCATTTAACTCACGGTGTTTCTTTTACACCAAGATCGGCCTTTTGATAAAGATTCAGAAATGGAAACGGGATCCCCATGGTTACGTAGGGTGATCCCTAAAAGAAGTTGAAATAAATGATATGGTTTAACCTGTGGGTTTTAAGAAATTATGTGGCTATTTTCAATTATTTCTTACATGATAGCGAGTTACAACTATTTAATGACGATCGATCTCTTATCCGTGTATTTTATCAATTATTTGAATCAATGAGTACTCTAAATAAGCAGCCAAACTACAAATATATCTAATAGTCCAAATATTTATGGTAAAAAGGACGCTGCAGATAAATCTGACCTTTTTTAAACGACGTCAAGAAAGCATTTATATTTGTATCGTAAATCTCGAATTATATCCGAATTAGTGACATGTGTGATTTCATCGGCTATTTAAAATTTAAAGATAAACTTTCTTAAAATAACAAATATACATTTTCTACCCGTTTAAAGTGCCGACATTTCATCAAGAAATATAAAACCATTCCTGATTTAATGGCGTATAAACTCCAATTTAATTATCCAATCAACTCACCTTTTCCTGCAAATAATTTATGGTCTATATATATCCGACTATATGAGAACACGTTTGGTCATGAACTACGTTGTGCATGCTTTGTACAGTTTAAAATATTAAAAAAGAAAAATAATTTATGATAAAATGTTGAGGACGAATGAGAAATTTCACCATATTTATGAGAATATTAAAAGCCTTCCACATACATTAGAATGTAAAAATTCTATGATTACTTTGTAAATAGATTCAGTCAATGATGTCAATTACCAAGACCAAGATGTGTGAACAACCTTAAAAGTTTTTTTTATACAGTCATCGTACAAGGATATATCTAGATGCATACACAGCGGGTTACTTCATATTAGATGTTTGAATACACATGAATTGAATGGAAACTTATAAGTCATTGTCTAAATGAAAACCAAAGAGTAAGCTTTTTACAACCCATTATAAACCATTAGTTTTTAATATTATTATTTGACCTAATATGTTGCAAGAATGGGTTCAAATATAAATAATTACATCGATATTGTTCGATATCTTATGTTGTAGCTCATAAATTCAGTCAGGGACAATCTCGACATATTTCGGAAACAACTCATGAGAGGAAATACCATACTTGGCTTTCGTATCAGATTCCAGAAAATAGTAATGCGCAATAAATTGATCATCAACCCTTTATATTAGTCTTATCAATCTCTTAAGGATGTCATATCATATTGAGTAGCAAATCGTATCCAGAAAATGAAAAACTAATTGTTCATTTTTACTCATGTACCGCTGCGTTTGAGTTCTACATGATCCTAATCTTAAACTCCCTACTAATAACATGCTGGCGCTCTTTTTGATATGGATTCGATTTTATACGTTGCGAAAGCAACAAAACTTTAAAAATACTAATCAAATTCATTGATCGAATGAACTACTATTTCGACGAATCCTGAAATACGCAAACTTAACGACACTGAAGAATATTCCGCCTTTTGTCCCGAATCAATTAGAGGAATGTACGCTGCACTATAGCTACCAAAGCATACGTGCGGCACGAATGGTAAATGAACGTAATATGAATGTTCAAAATATGGATATTTCTTCCGAAATTGTATTCAAACAGACCAAGAACTGAAAATCTATAAAAGTGTTATATTTTGATTTTAAATATATTTAATGATAATTTTTCATAATTACCATTCGAGATTTAAACATTTAACACAATTATTTTATCCAAACATCGGTTACTCAGTGATTAGATATCTGTTTACTCAATGAATCTTAAAATATTTGCGAATAGAAACACTATGCATGGGATCAATTTGTCTCTTAGGTTTTTGATATGGTTTTCTATACCAGCTAGCAATTCCCAATAAGTTTTGATCAACTAGAATTAAAGAAAAAATCATTTGTGATATAATTAAGTGTATTTAAGGAAATTAATCTTATAATTTCGTGGTTATCCTCGAATCTTGGCCTATTATTTTAGATTACTTCACCTGTAATAACAAAAAAAACCATACAACAGGAGATATCGTTTATTTCTAATCTTTTTAGGTTTTTAATATGTATTAGGTGAAATACATCATAAAAACATCATGTAATAATCATACATTTTTGCGAACATACTTGATATTTCTGTCATTTTTAAAGACGTTCGGATAGCAAGGGCTTCAATGATAAGGCCCTTACAGTTGTCTATCAGTCTTATACCGTATCATATATGTATTCTGAGAGGTCTCGAAAAAATTTATAGAAAATTGTGATTGAATATATAAATATAACAATACTTTTATGGATTTTTGGCGATAAAAATCTAACCGAGTATCATGAAATATTAAACTTCTGTTAATAATCTAAATTATACTCTTCGATTTGATTTATTCATCTGTATAGATTTTTATCGTGCGATTTGTGTCTGATATTGTTTAAATGATGATAAAGACAAACATACAGACTCTCTTACATTAAAAATTTCTTTTATCAACATTTTTAACCATTATCCTAATAATTGAGATGATGATCAACTTTCATCCACTTTCAGAGGTTTATTCGATTTTGAGTGTTAGGAGATGATAATTTAACAGAAAACCTCGTTTGTTTTATACTTTTAATCTGAAATTCAGATGAGATGTTACTATTGACTTGAATTAGTGGTAAAATTCAAATCATCGATTAGAGAATCTAATACAAATCCGCGCCGCTCAACTGATTGGCTTTAAAATCATTAAAACACAACTATGCAGTTCTGATAGAAAGACTAAAATTCAATTCTACTCTCAACAAAACTTACTAGCAGCATATATATTAAAATGTAGTGAATAATAGTCGACGAATCGTTTATATGACATTTAAAATCCAACAAAATCGCTGTCATTTGAACAAGGAGTGAATTATTTAATATTTATAGAAATCAGTGTCCAAATATCGACCATTTTTGCTAGATGATTCGGATTAATACTAAAAATATTAAATAATATACTATATTCTGAGATATATTTTAAATATTTTTACCATTTCATAAGCAAAACTGTAGCGCGTGGAAACTGATTTTACGGCTAATTATAAATGGTGGCCAGGCATGAACAGCAATTAAATAGCATGAGAATACATACTAGAATTCATGAACAAATTTTTTATATTTCATACAATTTGAGTCCTATATATCTCGATAATAAAAATTCTAAATTCATCTATTATCCAACATGCTAAATTTGTCAGAAGGATTAAATAGGCAATCATTTCTGTTTCTTATTTCGAAATATAGTTTCTAGATTATAAATGTATCATTTGAGATCCATATACGCAGTAGTAACAGATATATGTGCCTAAATGTTATACATATACAAGTAAATGCTGACAATTATATTTAGTTTGGTTTTTCAGACTTAAAGTAAACTAGATACTGTTAAAAAAATTTTTTTGAATATCGTTTTAGGAATATTAATTATTTGATAACCCACTTACGATAACAATGTGTTTGATATCACATCCATTAATAGATTTAAAATCACTAGTTTACTAGTGTACGATTAGAAAAACTAATTATAGTGTATGAATGTTTGCATTTTTTTCAGCCTGACACAACGTTTTTGATTTAATTATGAATTGTTTCGGTATATACACGTAAAATGTGTTATTTGAAAATTATTTTGATAAACCCGATCCTAAATTTAATATCAAAAATCGTTTATTCTTATATATTAATGATAAAATTTTATCATAAATATCCTTCAGCTTTTCGGAGAATTATTATCGATTTAAATCATCGATGAATTTTACATAAACTCAATGATAAACTCAATTCTTAAAAGCATCCACAGTTTATTTGAAAAGTTTTTATGTTTAACAATCATATGATTTTAATTTCCTCATTACCCTAAATAAAAAAATTACTTAATTTTGAGTAGATTATAATGATTTATCCGAGTAATTCAATCAAAAAATGAATCGATGATGATTTATATAAGATATTTTTGATCATTTACTCCTGTCAACGTATCAATGAGAAATATGCATATAAATATTATTCACCCGTGGTTCGATAAATTATTAAATTACGTTTATTGTTGTGATATGGTTTGATTCGAGGTATTTAAATGAATCAATCGCCTTGGATGAATATATTTGACTATGTTTAAACTAGATTAGTGCAATAGTACAAAATTCATCAACAACGTTTCGGTATTATGGCATAACATTTTATCGAGAATTCGCCAACAACCGATTATGTATATGTTAAATGATAAGGAGTATCTTCTTATTTTTTTCGAATTTTTTTTTAAATAAAAAACAAATTGATTATTTTCCTTCGAAATACATTGCATCTTATGTTTCATTTGATCTTGTGGCCTGTTCTATAAATGAGAGAATTTTAGAATATTTTGATGATTTATTTTGTTAATTATTGACGAAATGGACTAAAAATTAATTTAACCAATTTTGAAATTCTGAATGTTTATCCAGAAGGTTCTAGCAATATTACATGCAGTGAATGCGAGAAAGATAATTTTGGAAAATGTCCCAACAGAGTATATTTAAAATCAGCGCGTAAAGAATCAGTTTATCCCGTTGAATTTAATTCAACCGATATCCAAAGAACCAAACAATATTCTGGTTTTATTCGGAGATAATATTTTGATACCAGTGCTGTTTACAGATCTCCATGTAGCATATATTTTACTTCGAGTATTAATAAATATCTTGGAAGTGACATGGAAAAATTGTATATTATCGATATTTTGTCTACTTATTATAGCTTCGGCTTGTTTAGTCATAAATGCAATGGATATTTGGGTATGAAGGGGCTCGTCATGTATTCAGAATTACTCAAGTATGTCGGGATGCTAAACACGTTCCATATCATGATTATTGACTTTGATCCATCCATTTTAATTTTATTGAAAATTAATCTTATCGATTGTGACGGTTTAAAATCCTTTGCGCAACCTCGATGCCGCGCATAGTAGATTAGTTTTGTCTTGTTACAAATGGCGACAAGTATGGAAGGAAAAAACTCAACATGTATTGACTCAATATGGGAATTCAAATTTGATACATTTAGCAAGGACATCCAACCCTGGGCGATCTTCAAGAAAAGCTTGGAACATTTGTCTATGGTGCACACCGGGGGAACAGACAAGACAGACGTTGCACTCATGAGGGATGCTTTCCTCAACTACGTGGGCCCTACCCTTTGTCGCCTCGTTTTAGAAAACTTTTCTCATAAGCAGGTTGATGAGCCGACCTACAACGATATAATCAATTTCCTCGAAAGGAGGTACGAGAAAACCATACTGTTCTACACCAACGATTTCTGTTCGGAAGCAGCCGCCGTAACGCTGAAGAAAAACCGAATGATTACGTAACAATACAAACGGACCTGGAGAAGAACTGTGATTTCAAACAGACTCTAGAGCAAAGGGTACGTAACCAATTCATCCTTGGTAGTAAAGACAATAAGACTCAGCAGGAGTTGCTCAGTGTTTTTTTTCGATCCAACTCAAAACTAGATGATGTAGTGAGACAACTACCATGCTAGCAGACGCTTCGAGGGATGCTAGCGCCTTCCAGGAACTATACTTTAATCGAGTAAATATGTGTAGTATTTAGTTATTAACGAGCGCATGCGCTTGTGCGTGGTCTGTCTAATTGTACATTGGTGACGAAAAAAATGACGACAAATTTTAGTAATTTCAAGTAAGAACCGTTCCTGAAGAACAAGAAGTCGTAGGAGTGCTATCAGAATCGATTTAACAGAGCCATCAAAATATTCGGGTTGGTGGCGTTAAAAGGCGAACAGAAGGTCCTTCTATTTCTCCATAACGTGAGGACTGACATCAACAACACGCTGAAAACCCAGTTACATCAGATAGATCTCGAATCAATTCCATTGAGTGATATAATTGATTTTATGAAAAGGTTATACGAACCGAGAAACCCTTAACTAGTCCGACGAGCCGAATTTCAAGGAAGGATCCATCAACAGACGGAAAGAGCTGACAGTATCTGATGGCTCTTAAGAAACTCGCATTGAGTTGCAAGTTAGGGATCAATTCGTCATCGGGTACGCAAACGATCAGCACCAGCAGGAGCTTGTAAAACTGTGACAAGAACTCAGTGTCCTACGCTGAAGTGGTGAAACTGGCAGTATTCTTTCATACCACTAGCAAACGGAATGAGAATACTCGAGAAATTTTCATAGTGGAATCCAACAAAACCACACTCACTCAAAGAAACCAAATAAAATCTTTTGGAACAGAGAAACTGATTTTTTGCGGTGTGGACAGGCTCGACATAAATCAAATTCAGATTGTCCAGCATCTAATGTCGAATGCTTGTCAGATGAGTTAATCCATGATAATCTGAGAACATTCCAAGAAAATTTGAACAACTCGATGGAAGATTCTAGAAAGTGGTACGCCGCAGCCGCCTGACTATATAAACCGAACGTGTAATCCGTAGAGTAGGACTAGTATGAGTATCGATATTGACTACTCACATTTGGTGTCAGCAGTGAACTCGCAGTTCGAGTGGAAGAAGGAAGAACCTAGGGATACCAAGATGACAGTTGTTGAAAGACTGGTCATCTTGATGAATTGGATGGACCGAAAAAATCCTTAATTGATGACATAGAACAATAGTAGCAAACCAATTCCTCAACGAGGGAATAAGAAAGTTAAAGAGGGCCTAACACTAGGAAGTTCAGATCACAGGAAAAAACATCCTAAACCGGTTGTAGGCAAGCAGGAAGAATCTCTAGAGGAGGCGATCACTGAGTAACTAATCGACAAGATCGCCCCAATTATGTGGCAGCCTTCTATAATTGGACAATGCGATGATGATCTTGCTTGAGCATTTCCACCTTAGAACCAAAGATTGGTTCTTGAAAAACGGGGACAAGCCTTCACTAATCAACAAGAATCATCAACTAACGACTTCCAGCGTAATGGTTTTACTGTCGTGAAATTTCATGCATAAGATGAATTCCTGGGTGATCCGCATGATGAATGTGATCAGGAACGAGATGATTTCCATAATTATGTTCCGAGTGATTAAGAGCAGAAACAGACAGAGGGAAATCCACCGATCTTCTCAGACACGACTCCCAATGATCTTGATCTGCAATTAATGACTCCTCAGAAATACCCAGAAGACGGGGCTCATGATGATCCAAATTCTGATGGGAATGATGTGCAAATTCTGAGTAAGACCCAGTCAGGGCTCAAGAGTATGCTCACAGAAATGAAAGCTGAAGTGAGCTTTATAAAATCATCTTTGTCAAAACTAATTGGTCTAACCGAGGGAGTGGATAATCTCTAACTCAATTGGATAAGCTTGACCAATCGGGTTGACCAATGTGTGGCAAATGGAATGAGTCACCAAAATGAGCTTGCATCTATCCGTGATAATCTCAAGAAGCTTGGCCAAAACATCAAATTTCCTGATTATACTGACCTGAATACAAATTTAAAATCTGATATCCTGAAAACACGAGATGACGTATCACTTGGCTACAGCCCTGAAAAAGAGTTGAATCCTAAGAGAAAGGACAAGTCAAGGGTATTTCAGAAACCTAATCAACACGTTATTGTTGTTAGCTCAGAGGATAGTGCAAAGAAGAGCAACGAGAACACAGATTTTTCAAATCGAGGTAATGATGACGAGTTAGAGAAGGCTTTGAACCAAGAAAGAAAGGGATACTTTTATCTTCAGGACGTGCTCAAAGCACAAAAAAATTCACTAGCCGAAAAATAAACCATCATACAACTCTCAGGATTATCCTGGATTAACAATTCTGACAGCTTCTTTTGCAAAAGATATAGCCCTTTCTCATCTACCTGCCTAAAGCGAGGAAATGTGAAAATAAAGGTTAATCAAAAATACACAAACACGCAACGCATGGTCGAAGTGGAAAGCCCTCAGGAAATTAAACAGTTAGACATTAACGATAATTTTGACAATTATTTGCGTGTTATTCGAATTAAAGTAATGTTTCCCTGTTTCTAATTACAATGGATCAATACTTATCCGCCCTTATTTTGAAGGGATAGTTGTCAAGATATATGTGGACTTATGGGCCGCTGTGTCCTATGTGGGTAAGCATCTCAGGAAGAAAATTTCTTCATTTATGCTCAGACATTGTCAAACACTATGAGGCTACTTGGATCCATCATTCCCACAATAGGAATGACCACAGTAAAAGTGAAATATCAAAAATAAATTTGAACTCTCGCTCTATATGGTTGCCGGTAACGATGTACCACTTCTGCGTCTTGTTTGGATGCACGCTTTAAATATATCAGTGGCTTTTACGAAACTTCAGACAAATATTTACAGAATTTACTCTCTTCAATCTGTCCTTTAGAACTATCATAATTTATTTTCTGTAAAATTAGGAAACATTAAACAATATGAAGCCATCATTCATTTATCGCAAAATTCAAAACCAATTAATTGGAAGCCCCGACCTGAACCATTTGCCATCAAAGATAAGATCGAGCAAGATCTGGATAGATTACTAAGCGCAGGAATAATTGAGAAACTGGATACCTTGAAAGATCAAATTAAATGGGCTTCTCCGAGTGTTTCTTTTGTAAAACCGAACGGGTCCATCAGAAATCGTGCCGATTTCAAAGTGTCAATAAATAAGTATATTGAAGCTCATCTCGATTGTATTCCTCGGTTCGAAGAAATTCTTAACAAATTATGTGGCGGAATATTACTCGGTCATTGATCTTAAGGAGGCATACCTAAAATGAATGTATCCGAATCTTCAAAGCATCATCTCACACTTTCAACACAAAAGGAATTTGTCAGATACAAAAGACTCGCTTTTGGTGTCTCATCAGCCCCATCAATATTCAGAATATACATATGGACAGCTTATTAGAAGGTTTCCAGGGTGTAGCGTGCTGTCTAGATGATATTATTATCGAAAGGCAAACAGACCAAGAACACTTAATGAATCTTGAACATGTTTTAAATCGGTTAAAAGCAAGTGGTATAACCACTAGATTTGACAAATGCAAGTTTATCCAGCCCGAAGTTAAATACTTGCATAATTAAATGGACAAACATGGTATTCATCCCTGTCCCGATAAATATTGCCGATTATAAATTGTCAGAGCCCAAAGAACTGCAAAGAATTAAAAATATTATTTGAAGCGATTGGATTCTACCCTAAGTTCATACATAGATTACATGCAGACTGTTCAGAACTCTACAAATTGACCATGAAAAACACTCGATTTCAGTGAATGACTCGATATGATTTTTTTTCAAAAAAGTAAATGACAAGCTTTCAGAAGAAGTCTCTTGTTAATTACAAACCAGCTTTTATATTTTTCCTTGAACAGATGCCTCGCATATCTGAATCGGTGCAGTTTTACTTCATAAAATGGAAAACAATGTAAAAAAAAACAAATATCTTATGCATCTAGAACACTTTAGAATGAAACAAAAAGAAATTTTCCACAACCGACAAAGAGGCTCTGTCAATAATTTTCGGGATAAAGAAGTTTTATTCAAATTAACGGGGCAGATCCTTTACATTGGTTACAGACCATAAACCACTTGAACTTTTATCTGGAAAAAACAAAAGTATTCCGAGTTCAATGTCTTCGCGGCTTATTCGATGGGCTATTATGGTAAGTAGCTTTTCATTTTATATGAAATTTATGCCAAGATATACAAATTAGCTGGCTGACATCTTGTAAAGAACCCCAACCAATGATATTTTATAGGAAGCTAGTTATGAAGAAGCCAATTGTGGCATATCAGAACAACTTCATTTAGTTGGAAATGACACAAAATTAAGCAAATTTATTTTAAGGCGACATACGTTGAATGATTCTCTCTTAAATAAAGTAAAAAATTCCTTCGATTTGGATAGCCCAATAAGGTTATAATCGATCCAGAATTAAACAGTTATTACGAAAAGTAAAACGACAATTCTATCGAGGAAGATACTCTAGTGTGGCGGGAACGACTTATCATTACTGCACTATTACGAACGACATTTCAAAATATTTGCATTCAGGGTATCCTGGCATTACAGTTATAAAATCGTAAGTTCAATTTCATGTATGGAAGCCAGGCGAAGGCACAGGACATAGCAGAATACGTGTCGAAATTCTACTCTTGTCAGTCATTGAGAAATAAAGAATGTGAATCACCATTTTACTCGTGAAATGTAACCGATGTATCATGGACAAGGATCCGTGTTGTCATAGCTCGTTACATGGATGGAACATATTAGTTGGTTAGAGGATACTCCCATTCTAAATGGTGTAAGGTCTACGCATTGAAACAGTCCTAAACCAGCTTGATCATTAAACATATGAAAGATATATTTAGTCGATTCGGAGTTTCAAATATAGTAGTATCTGATAATCGACAACAATTCAAGTCTCATGATTTTGTGAATTCATAACAAAAAATTGAGTCAAGCACGTTAAATCTACGCCTTGTCATCCAAAATCAAAGGGACAGAAGAGAGAACTATCAAAATTGTAAAAACTAGTTTCACAAACTAAGTAACATTTCTGATATTCATAAATGTTTATCGATCGTTTTATTCTGATACCGAATTACACTTCATGTTTCGTCTGGAAGGAGCCCAGCAGAGGTGATGTCCCGTCGAAAACCAAATACGCTGCTAGAAAATTTTCGTCAGAGCGTTATTTCAAATTTTGAGTTTGCCAGTATTAAACAAGTTTATTCACGAAAATCACAGCAAATACAGAGAATTCGGATATGGAGATAAAGTCTGGGTTAAACTCGAGAGCAAAAATGGATATTATCGTCGAACGCTTAGAGAAAAATCAGCAGATCTATCTTATATAGTAGATGCTGATGGATGAATAAAAGGGAACCCTCCTGACCAACATCGAGAGAGACAGTAACGAAACTATAATGATGAAATCCATGAAGACAATTCAAAATTTGGAAACGAAAGTAATAGAGAAATTCGAAAGTATGCCTTACACAACCCACATGCTGAAACTGATGATGAGCCATAGCTTTCCTCAACAAATTTTGAACCAGTTGCTGATTATCAAATATGCGCAGTTCCTGAAATCAGTCAACAGATAGGTTTCAGGCGATCTGAAACGATAAAAAAAACCGTCTAGAAATGCTGCATTGTTTAAACAACTAGGAAAATAAAGATAGACGAATGCAGAAGTTAGTTTACTAATGGTGTTATGCGAGTGCGTGAGAGGTCGAATTGCACAATGGTCGTGGCAATGATGTTCAAATATCAAAACATTCACGATAATGCTTCAAATTTACATATTCATATCTATACATCCTCAGATTTTAAATGATTTACAAATCATTAATAAACCATCTGAGGTTTTTTGTATATAACTTTCATCTACGCGTTCATACGGCTTAAAAATCATTGCAATTACTATCATTTTTTAAAATATTGGCAATTGTAAATTAAAAAAGTGAAAACAAAAAGTAGGCAATGTTTCATTCTCAGTGATTTTATGGAGGTAGGAATCTATTTTCCCTCTGATTGGGCGTCCGTGCGCGGCCGCGCATGAAAAAAAAATCCTCGAGCACGAATATTTGGACCTATGTGCTGGTGTGTAGCCTGTGGTAAAATCGAAACTAGCTTGGTTATTTGCTGTCATGGCTTAAGCAAAGCCTTTTGAATCAAATCATTGCATATCAACAACCAGTTGAAGCAACTTTTAGAATATTTTATTTAATCTCTAACATGCTGACACAATATTCTAAATTTTTCAAAGTTGGCGCACGATTAATTTATCAAAAATAAACAACCTTAAATTGGTGATTGAATATAAAAATATTTGATCGTTTTTTTTAATATTTTGAAATTTGAAGTGGTAATATAACTTCTCTAACATTTTAGACACACGTGATGCTCTTAGATTATCTTTGAAAATAGTTAAAATAAACTAAACATTGAAACATAAAATGTTACAAAACATATTTCAACGTTCTCAAATAATTCAGAGTGCCACATATTTCTTTTATTTCTGGTATCCGAAAGACATTCCTTCAGCGCACAGTTTTTTGCTCGCGTATGTATATTAATTGCTTTACAGTGTCATGATTTTTAAAAAAGTTAACAGATAGAGTTTATAATATGTTTATTAATCTTCTTCATAATTTTTCTAGCATGTCAACATACAATACATGTAACATTTCGAGCACTCATATAAAAAATATGACTCAGGACCAATTCAAATATTTGAGAAGATTATCGAGGATACCAAATTACGGTTGGATATAGTTTCCAAAATTTCATCTAAGGCTGTATACGACGATGATTTGTGTCGGATGCATGTCACAGAACATTCTAGAAGATGAGATAGCCGCAGCCGCCACAACATATATACTCGTGGTATTTAGTAGATTAACGTTATTCTTTGCAGTTCACATTGGTGTCAGCAGTTTTGCGAAGATGGACTTCAAGTTCAAGGAAGATCAAGAAATGGATTCACAGATGGCGGTTATCGACAACTTGGCCATTCTGAAGAAATGGAGCAACAGCGAATGTTTTGCTCATATTCCCGTGGCCATGCCTGATCACCTTCGATTACAGTTCGCCAAGATGTGCATGCCCAAGGACCCTCACAATGTCTCGGAGGAAGAATCTAAACGGTTCAAGAGGCTGGCAGTTTCCTTAATGGAAGAAAACCGTAAGATCGACCCTTATGAGGAACTCGCGAAAAAACGTGTCGAATCGCATTGAGACTTAAATAAAACTGCGCAGAATACGTGTCGAAATTCTACTCTTGTCAGTCATTGAGAAATATAGAATGTGAAGCACCATTTTACTCGTGAAATGTGACCGATGTATCATGGACAAGGATCCGTGTTGTCATAGCTCGTTACATGGATGGAACATATTAGTTGGTTAGAGGATACTCCCATTCTAAATGGTGTAAGGTCTACGCATTGAAACAGTCCTAAACCAGCTTGATCATTAAACATATGAAAGATATATTTAGTCGATTCGGAGTTTCAAATATAGTAGTATCTGATAATCGACAACAATTCAAGTCTCATGATTTTGTGAATTCATAACAAAAAATTGAGTCAAGCACGTTAAATCTACGCCTTGTCATCCAAAATCAAAGGGACAGAAGAGAGAACTATCAAAATTGTAAAAACTAGTTTCACAAACTAAGTAACATTTCTGATATTCATAAATGTTTATCGATCGTTTTATTCTGATACCGAATTACACTTCATGTTTCGTCTGGAAGGAGCCCAGCAGAGGTGATGTCCCGTCGAAAACCAAATACGCTGCTAGAAAATTTTCGTCAGAGCGTTATTTCAAATTTTGAGTTTGCCAGTATTAAACAAGTTTATTCACGAAAATCACAGCAAATACAGAGAATTCGGATATGGAGATAAAGTCTGGGTTAAACTCGAGAGCAAAAATGGATATTATCGTCGAACGCTTAGAGAAAAATCAGCAGATCTATCTTATATAGTAGATGCTGATGGATGAATAAAAGGGAACCCTCCTGACCAACATCGAGAGAGACAGTAACGAAACTATAATGATGAAATCCATGAAGACAATTCAAAATTTGGAAACGAAAGTAATAGAGAAATTCGAAAGTATGCCTTACACAACCCACATGCTGAAACTGATGATGAGCCATAGCTTTCCTCAACAAATTTTGAACCAGTTGCTGATTATCAAATATGCGCAGTTCCTGAAATCAGTCAACAGATAGGTTTCAGGCGATCTGAAACGATAAAAAAAACCGTCTAGAAATGCTGCATTGTTTAAACAACTAGGAAAATAAAGATAGACGAATGCAGAAGTTAGTTTACTAATGGTGTTATGCGAGTGCGTGAGAGGTCGAATTGCACAATGGTCGTGGCAATGATGTTCAAATATCAAAACATTCACGATAATGCTTCAAATTTACATATTCATATCTATACATCCTCAGATTTTAAATGATTTACAAATCATTAATAAACCATCTGAGGTTTTTTGTATATAACTTTCATCTACGCGTTCATACGGCTTAAAAATCATTGCAATTACTATCATTTTTTAAAATATTGGCAATTGTAAATTAAAAAAGTGAAAACAAAAAGTAGGCAATGTTTCATTCTCAGTGATTTTATGGAGGTAGGAATCTATTTTCCCTCTGATTGGGCGTCCGTGCGCGGCCGCGCATGAAAAAAAAATCCTCGAGCACGAATATTTGGACCTATGTGCTGGTGTGTAGCCTGTGGTAAAATCGAAACTAGCTTGGTTATTTGCTGTCATGGCTTAAGCAAAGCCTTTTGAATCAAATCATTGCATATCAACAACCAGTTGAAGCAACTTTTAGAATATTTTATTTAATCTCTAACATGCTGACACAATATTCTAAATTTTTCAAAGTTGGCGCACGATTAATTTATCAAAAATAAACAACCTTAAATTGGTGATTGAATATAAAAATATTTGATCGTTTTTTTTAATATTTTGAAATTTGAAGTGGTAATATAACTTCTCTAACATTTTAGACACACGTGATGCTCTTAGATTATCTTTGAAAATAGTTAAAATAAACTAAACATTGAAACATAAAATGTTACAAAACATATTTCAACGTTCTCAAATAATTCAGAGTGCCACATATTTCTTTTATTTCTGGTATCCGAAAGACATTCCTTCAGCGCACAGTTTTTTGCTCGCGTATGTATATTAATTGCTTTACAGTGTCATGATTTTTAAAAAAGTTAACAGATAGAGTTTATAATATGTTTATTAATCTTCTTCATAATTTTTCTAGCATGTCAACATACAATACATGTAACATTTCGAGCACTCATATAAAAAATATGACTCAGGACCAATTCAAATATTTGAGAAGATTATCGAGGATACCAAATTACGGTTGGATATAGTTTCCAAAATTTCATCTAAGGCTGTATACGACGATGATTTGTGTCGGATGCATGTCACAGAACATTCTAGAAGATGAGATAGCCGCAGCCGCCACAACATATATACTCGTGGTATTTAGTAGATTAACGTTATTCTTTGCAGTTCACATTGGTGTCAGCAGTTTTGCGAAGATGGACTTCAAGTTCAAGGAAGATCAAGAAATGGATTCACAGATGGCGGTTATCGACAACTTGGCCATTCTGAAGAAATGGAGCAACAGCGAATGTTTTGCTCATATTCCCGTGGCCATGCCTGATCACCTTCGATTACAGTTCGCCAAGATGTGCATGCCCAAGGACCCTCACAATGTCTCGGAGGAAGAATCTAAACGGTTCAAGAGGCTGGCAGTTTCCTTAATGGAAGAAAACCGTAAGATCGACCCTTATGAGGAACTCGCGAAAAAACGTGTCGAATCGCATTGAGACTTAAATAAAACTGCACACTTGATAAAAACAGCCCTCATGAAGTTCCGGCCATCGCTCCCTAAAGAAGATGTAGATGCGCTTGCGAAGGCCGATTTCTTGAAAACCCTGCCCCGCAACATCAAGATTCATCTAAAGGTGCACAGAGACTTACCACTAAGTTAACTCGCGAGCATTGCAAAGGCAATCAAGAGGGAGATTAAAAATAATGGCACAACTATCACGGCCACTCGAAGCACCTCTCAGGAAGAGAAACAAGATGAGGTTATACGTTTACTTAGAGCTGTAAATTTCAAGGTCGCATCCCAACCAACTGTAAAAAATAAACCCTACCGACGGGAACCAGTACGTTGATACGCTTGTGGCAAAGTAGAACACATGGCAAGAGTGTGCCGGAGCCAGAAAAGACAGAGTTATCAAAGAAGACAGACGCTTAACACCATTTAAGAACCGTTCACATCTCAAGTCAAAGTAGATGGCGGTGAATAAAGAGCGCCATACGAAGATCTTATCGATACAGGCGCCAATAAAACCTTAATGAACTCTAGAATTGATAGAAATTTTTAGAAACGTTATTCTAATTTTCATTTATCCGCCAACGGATCAAAAATAAATATCCTCGGAACTGCATTAATTAAAATACTCGTAGGTGATAGATGGTTTAATCATGCAGCCTTGGTAGTCGACCAAATAGTATACGACGCGATTATAGGCCGAGATTTCTTAAGATCTGCAGGAGCTCTCATTAACCTTAAATCGAACAACCTAACGATCTCGTCAGTTAAAGGAATCAGGATTGAAGATAAAAATTATTAAGATGGACTCAGACCCAAAAGTACCAATGATGGAAAAAGAAAAATTTGAAAATATTATTTTAAAATTTTCTGATATTTTTTCATCACCAAAATACGACAACGGGAGATTCAACGCAGGTTACAACTACATACCGACAAGAATAGATTCTTCAGTGGCCGCACGTTGCTACAGACTTCCAATAACACTTCAAAAATTTGTTAGAGACCAAATTAAAATGATGGAAGAGTATGGCATTATCCGGAAGAGTTTTAGCTCCTACAGAGCTCCAGTGACAATTGTACCCTAGAACAATGGCTCAAAGCGTTTAGCCATAGATTATCGAAGGTTGAACGAGAATATTGTACAAGATAGCTACCCATTCTCGAACATCGACGAGTTGCTTAACAAACTTATAGGGTCAAGCTATTTTTAACATTTGAACCTGAAAAATGCTTATTGGCAGATCCAAATAGCTGAACAAGATAAGCACAAAACAGCATTCAGTGCAGGACCAAGATAGGGCATCTACGAATTTAACGTGATGTCGTTCGGGCTAAATAACGCGCCAGCAACATTCCAACGAATTATTGATCAGGTTTTTCAATCCTTTGATTTCGTCTGTGCATACCTGGATGATGTGGTCATTTTTTCGAAAGACTTTGATGAACACAAGAGACATTTGGAAATGGTTTTTACCAAATATAAAGAAATAAATCTAAAACTTAGCTAGACAAAATGCACGTTTGCTTATGGTCGAATTAATTTTCTCGGGTACGAAATCGATAAGAATGATATCGACGTGGTCAAACAGAGAATAGAGCCTATATTGAATATCAAAAGGCTAATTAACGTGAAAGCACTCCGAAGGCTGCTTGGAATGTGGGCTTACTACCATAATTTATTGGAAATTTTTTCTGAGATAGCCTTGCTACTCTATGAACAAACAAAACTTAATGAGAATTTTATTTGGACCAATGAGCAAGAAAGATCATTTGTCAAAATTAAAGAAAAACTTGCTTCGTTACCGGAACTTACCCACTTAAAACCTGACTCGAAGATCATCCTTAGATGTGATCCTTCTGGAAAAGCTCTTGGAGGGGTAATATCCCAGCTAATTGACGGCAAAGAACTTCCCATTTCATTCGCAAGTCGTGTTTCAACGAAGGCGGAAATGAATTACAGCACCTTTGAGCGGGAAATACTTGTAATAGTGTTTGGAGTCAGAAAATTTAGAACGTACCTGTTGGGCAGAGATTTCGTAATCCAAACCGACCACAACCCTTTAAAATACATCATGGGATTCAATGACGCCCACAACCGGAAGTCACGAATCTCATGGAATAATCTGACTATAATTTTAAAATTAAGCATATCCCAGGAAACAAAAATATAGTAGCGGACACACTTTCGCGCTCAATGAACGCCATAACGACCTCTAAGTTGAATGATTTTCTTGAAAAACAAAGACTAGACACATGCATTCAAAAGGTTATAGAAAGAATAAAAGATATGAACACCACTGAGTGGTAAAATTACCGAGCTTTGGAGGAATGCTAAACGACTGTTAATAGTCGATGGAACACTGTACTATAGGGACAGAAAATCTGGCAAGCTCCTCTTAGTTGTTCTCGAAGCAAAAATGTATGAAATTATGACAATTTTTCATGAACAAGAGGCTCACCATTTCGGATGCGAGAAAACACTCGACTTACTCAAAAATTGTTTCTTTTGGCCATATGTAATAGACGAATACATAGCCGAGATTTGACGAGCGATCGCAACACAAATAGATTAGCATTATTAAGTATTTACATTGGTAGCGGGATGGTTAACGCTTTTTCCAACTTAAAATGCTTCGGGGATGGTGATTTTCGTATA
>JWZT01005579.1:110612-123501 GCA_000827895.1 Thelohanellus kitauei | reverse complement strand
ACGCATCAGACCATGGAATAGGGGCAGTGTTATCGCAGAAAATTCATAACGTTGATCGACCAGTATCATTTTTTTGCAAAATATTGAACTCTAGTCAACGAAGATACTGCACAACAGATAGGGAAATGTTAGTTATCATGCTTTCAACCCGCAAATTTCGCCACTACCTGCTTGGGAAAAAATTAATACTTGTTTCGGACCAAAACGATCTCTCTTATCTAAAAACAATGAAACACACAAACGGGCGCCGCACAAGATGGTTAATGGAATTGGAAGAATACGACTTCGAATTTGAATTTATCAATGGAAAACGAAACGTGATCGCAGATGGCCTCTCCAGATGCGTTTCTGCAACCCTTCTAGAGAGTTCAGTTGATCTGGCCATCGAGCAAGACAAAGATCAAAACATCAAAAAGGTCAAAGAGCTCCTCACAATCGGTCAAAATGCGATATCAACCGAAAACCAACCCTCTTCGGATCTATGGGAGCAGAGAAATAGGCTAGAAATAGTTGAAAACGTTTTAGTTCATCATTCTAGGCGAGGACTATTATCTGTGATACCTCATTATCTGAGGTACGACTTATTCAAATTATTTATTGATAAATCCATCTCCCACCTCGGTGTTAACAAAACCCATTCCGCAATCCTAGAAGTCACGTATTCGTCCCTTATTAAGCAAAACATAATTGAGTGAATAATCATTGCACATCGTGCCAACTCAATGAGTCCAAAAACTTCAAATCAGGCTGCTCCTTTCGACAATTCGCAACTGACCCTAGTAACGACCTCTGGAAAGTTGACTTCATGGGGCATCTACCTTCGACAAACTCAGGAAACAAATACATTATTGTTTTCATCGTAGCATTTAAGAAATGGATCCCCTCAAAAGCAGTATCGGATCAAAGAGCACAAACGGCTTCGAAGTCACTGATAGAATACGTGGTTTCCGGGTTAAATATTCCACATCAAATACATTCCGATCAAGGAAAACATTTTGAATCATCAGTGTTCCAAGGCATATGTAGCTCTCCAAGAATAAAAAAATGTCACGCACTACTCCATGTCACACATCCGGAAACGGACTAGTCGAGAGACAAAACCGAAAGATCAAAGAGATGCTTCGTCACCATGTCAACTCAGATCGGTCGGACTGGGATGAACATCTTCACAAGGTACTCTTAGCAACACGAATCGCAAAACATCCGTGCATGGGTTTCTCGCCAGAAGAACTCACTTACGGAAAACAATTGAGAAGCGGAGCAAATGTCAAATACCCAAATATATCCAACCATACGTCAGTCAAACTGTCAAATCACGAAGCAGCGGTGGAGAAGTTAATAAACACTAAAGCCCAATTAGAAGACAGAGCAAAAGTAAACCAAACGAGAACTCAACATTATCCGAAAAAGCTTTACGATAAAAAGGTTGACTATCAATATTACTCCCCAGGCAATCTTGTGATGATAAAATGCTCAGAAACAGGAAAACTGTCATTCTTGTTCATAGGTCCATTTGTAATCTTAGACAACAACCACCAAAACTACACAATCGTAGCACCGCAGAAAATATCACAGCATTACCACATACACCATGATTACCTCTAACCTTTCAAGTGTGACCCTTTTGTCTACAGTGTGGGATGAATGTAGCGTAACTCTTTCGTATGAACTTTTAATAATTGGTAGTAGTTATTTTGTGATCATCATCTAACAGTCACATTCATCAAATCTAATGATGTCTCTGAAAATCGGATCCTTTTAGTATTTTTTCCAACCAATCTAAAGAGATTTACCAAACTCTGAAGACAACGGCTGATCAATTATCTATTCTCAAAGGGACAAATGACTGAGCATGGGTAGAGATTGATGCGAAGAAGTACAGCAACTTCGATGGCGTAAAATTCATAAGACAATAACGTCATTGTTTCTATGCGGAGTTAAATTGGATACCAGAGGAAAGCAAACTGAAGCTTGATTGGAATATTAAAAATTTAGCAGCTTCGGGCGATTACCCTTTCATATTTGGCATTCTGGACGAGGCGTTGAAGGTCATATTAATTATATTGTCAAAATGAGACTTTCCTAAAACGATTTTACATATATAGAATGATAACCTGACATTCACTCCACGTTGTCGAAATAGCCACTCATATACTCGTTAGTTCGTTGCGCATAATCGTTAATATAGTCCGTTCCTGTACGTCTCATACATATTTTGTGACGAAGGTAATGTATGACGAATTCACAAAGTTGAGGAAGAGCTTCATGAAGGCTCAGCAGGAGCAAACTCAAGCCCTAATCTCTCAGAAGGAGAGTATATCAGCTATTCTAGAAAACATAGCCTTACTGTTTTCAAAAGCAGTTGGGGTTCCAGCGTTCGAGCCATTCCATTCAAAAAAGGAAAAATTTTCTTAAGATTTTTCCAGATTGCAACAACACTTACAGGAGTGCGCCTTTGTTTCCCATAAAGATAAGAAAGCTAAGCTTCTTAGCTGGATTGTCACTGACGCTTATAAGTTATTGGGCATAATTCGCCCTGATTTACAGCAATTAAGTTTCCAGGAGATCTCCCAAGCATTGATCCAATGTGGAGACGAGGGGTTCCATTTCTTACATACAAGGGTTGAATTTAATCGTTGTATGCTTAAACCCGACCAAACCTATAAACAATGGGTTGCAGAGTTTCGTTCGATAGCTAGAATGTGCCCCCGTCAGTGCTCAAAGGAGGATTGCGGATGTTCACAAGTTGATGAAAATTTTAGAGATGCGATAATTCTTCGCACTCCTCATCGCAACATCCAGTCTGCTCTTCTACAGCAGCTCAATCCTTCTCTCGAACCAGTCCTTTCCATCGCCGAGTAAATGATTCTTACATCAAAAACGATGAAAGCCATCGTAAACGAAGATGAACCGTGTCCATTAACAAAATAAAATCTGAGAGAGGAAAACCCAAACAAGTTGTCCGATGGACATCGTGTAGTCGATGTTACCTCGATCATCAAAGGAGGGGCTGCACACATTACAAAAACATCTATAACCCTTGTAACAAAATGGGGCATAATAGAGAAGTATGCATGGCAAAAGACTCTATTTCGGATTCTTTAAATAGAAGAAATTACGGGCTCTATGTAAATAGCTGCGAATTGATTACCAAGCAAATAAAAAATTGATTTAATTCCTTTTCACTTCATCATAGATACTGGTGAATCGTATACTATGATAAAGTCGCCTGTTTTCCGGTCGTTTGGTCGGAACCTTAAAAAGGATGAATGTGTAGTCAAGTCTTTTGGAGGAAACCTGGCACCTTTGATGGGTTATGTCAATATTCGTATAGCGTGTGGTGACATTGAAATTGTAAGTAAAATAAGGGCTGCGATTTCTGGAATCTGCTCTAACATTTTAGGCTTGGATTTCATCAAGACCCTTAAACTAGATCTTAATTCAATTGATCGCTGTAATTCAATCGAAATCGGTTCACATGAGTCTCAAAAAGAAGCCCTATTCAAAATGTTTACGCAGTTATTCGACTAAAGCAGAACAGAAGAATGTATCAATTTTACGACAAAGCTTCATCTCAAGGATAGAGCTATTCCGCAATTCTGTAAGACGAGAGGTATTCCGTATGCACTTTAATCAAAGGTCAAAGAAGAGCTTGACAGACAGGTGGACAGGAAGATTTCGAAATCAATAGATACCAATGAATGGGCGAATCCAATCGTCTTTGTTCCTTAGGCGAATGGTGCTCAGAGAATATGCGCAGACTTCAGGATGGGTCTAAATTCGCAGTTGGAAGTGAATCAGTATCCTATTCCTACCCTGGAGGAGCTCTTAGGTAAACTTTAAGAAGAACTTTATTTTCAAAAAAAGATCTTTCGGATACCTATTTTTAAATTCCGCTTGACGAAGAGTCAAAACGCCTGTTAGTCATTAATACCCCTTTCGGTCTTTTCCAGTACCAACGGCTGCCATTCTGAGTTTCAAATTTGCCTGCAATTTTTCAGCGCTTTATTGAAAGTCTCAACCAGAACTTCAAATTGTGCTACATTCCTAGATGACATAATCATATCTGGATCCTCGTTATCAAGTCACGTCGAGACAGTTGAGAAGGTTCTCAATATTCTTATATCAAATGGATTAGTGTGCAGTTCAAAGAAATGTGAGTGGTTGAAAGGCAAAATCACCTACCTTTGAACAAATACTGTGAAAATCCGGAGTCAGTCCGGACCCTGACCAAGTTGAAGAGATACTTAAGATTCCAAATCCAAAGAACCTGCCAGAATTGGTGTGTTTCATTGGGAAAGTGAACTATTATTCAAAGTTCATAAAGAATATTTCCATGTTATGTGAACCTCGCAACGCGCTTAGAAGGAAGGGTTCGAACTTCCAATGGACCAAAATCTGGAATAATGCATTTGAAGCCCTTAAAAGTGGGCTTGCTGAGGCGACTCTTCTTATGAAATTTGATACGTAAATGGCAGTTCTATTGGGTACAGAGACATCTACCCGAATCTGTGCAATTATGTCTCACAGGATGCCTGGCGGGACAGTCAAACCGATAGCGTACGCGTCGAAAACTCTGAACGACCAACAGATGAGATATAATCAAATGAGAAAGAGGGTTTGGCAGTTGTGTTCGGTTTGAAAAGAAATCAATCAATACCGTTATGACAGGAAGTTCGAAATTATAACAAAGAACAAATGTCTGGTTTCGTTGTTGAATCCTAAGAATAAGTTCCCCGTTTTAGCAGCTCAGTGGATGCAGCGGTGGAACATTCTTCTGATGATGTACGAATACACTCTAGTTTTTCGACCCATTCATAAGCATTCTAACGTTGATGCCTTGTCTAGGTTGTCCAATGGCCCCGATCATGATTTTGATGAACAGTACTCAGACTATATCAATATGGTAGATATGTTGGATCAGCATATGAACTTTTAAACTATTTAAGAAGCTACCAAATGCGACATCAAAATCTGCTAGGTCATTCGTTTCCTTAATTATGTTTGGCGAGATGCATTTTAGAATGAATGAACTTGGTTTTTCAAAAACAGACATTATTTATCGTATGAAAACGGTGTTTTGTTCTTATGTTGTTGAAAGGAATATCAATAGTCAAACGTGGTAGATTACCGTAGTAGATTAACAATTGATTCCTAAACTTGGTAGCGTAAGGTGGTTCAATGGAAAGCATAACAACTAAACTCCAGAACTTTGAAATCGTAGATGTCTCATCGTGGATCTAGAAGTTCGAGATCGCCTCGGATGCCAATTGGTGGACGACCGACAAAAAAAATGCTAAAATGCTCCCTGCATTCTTAGGAGTAAAAGCATTGGACTTCTATATGAACTTAGAAAAACCTAAGAGTTTAGGATACAAAGGCCTTTGCCAAGTGTTATCGGAGAATTTGAAGGTGGATGTAGAGATGATAAGGCTACGGCCGCGCAAATGCACAAAGCTGGAGAAAGAGTCCTTTCTCGCCTATTCAAATCGTCTAAAGGGCCTTGCGTCGTCAGCCTACCACAAAATGGACCCAAGGTCTAGGGACGTAATTATACTCTATTATTTTATTGAAGGGCTTCCGGCGGGTCTACGTAAAGAATTTCACAAGGGTGATAATATCTTAACAATAGACCAAGCCATCAAAAAGTGCGAAAAACTTGAGTTATCGGAAGAAAATGAGGAATCCTAGGTTCTCGTGGTTGACAAGGGTTAAGATCCCGAAGCTCGTCTGCAAACACTAGAATCTCACATCAAGCATTAGAACCTTAAAACAGAACCCAAAATGCACTATAAGCATGTTCAGATGGCATATTCATCAAGACTGTTCAGGGGAAGATGCTTCAACTGTAACAAAACGGGTCATAGAGCGACTGATTGTTGGTCTAACATTAACACACCAACTAGAAGTTAGGGAAGCGGGACCGTATTATCAGTAAATGACATACATAACAGGCACAAACTCATTACAGACGAAGTCGCTATTCAAGGAATTTTAACTAAGAGCGTTTTTGACACTAGATTATCAATTAACATCATGTCTAATCACTTATATTTAAAATTCTTTCCCCATGTGGCGGTATCATTTACTTCGAGCGAATTTTATGACGCTCAGAGGGCTTGACTGAAAGTAAAAGGAGCTGCGATATTCAAAACTAAATACAAGAACCTCCAAAAATCAACATGCTTCTATGTAGTTGAGAACATAGTAAAGAAGTGTATATTGGGTTTAGACTTTCTGTATAACTACAATCTATGTATCTTTAATAAGGGTTCCGAACTGTTCTTATCGAAGCATGTAAATAAAACGAATGTGATGGAACCACATAGAAGTTCTATCGAACTTCACGGAAATTCTAAAGAACATTCGACAAGCGATAATTCTAATCGATCGGATAATCGCTGTACTATTTAAGCGGTTAACTTCTCGTAGTCGTATCTCGTAGTTCGTAGTATTATGCCTTCGCTACAACGAACACGATAAATTTGATTGACGAGTATGATGAAGAGATAAATACTTCATACCTACCGCTTCTGTCATCAGTTGAGGATTCTACTGATCCGTCGAAGCATGCAGTTAGGATACTAAAAAAATATCCAAACATAATAAATGGAAAGCTCGAAAGGATCACATTTGGTTCACATTCTATCCCCATTCATACCAACCGTGCGCTTATAATACCACCCAGGCCTATTCCACTACATTATAAGGAGTCCGTTTTTCAGCATACAAGTAAACTCCTCGAAAAATTATAATCCGAAGGAGTAAAAGTTCATCCTCTTATCCAGCCGTATTTGTTCCAAAAAAGGACGGAAGTGTTCGACTCTGTGTAGATTACAGAGAACTTAATAAAACTACACGCAGTGATATGTATCCTATGCCCTTAATTACAGACGTTCAAGACAAAATAGTGTACTGTAGCTGTTTTAGTACTATCGTTCTGAGATAGGGATATTGTCGAATCCCTTTGGATGAAAATGATTCAGAGAAGACGGCATTCGCTGTTGGGCATGAGTTGGGTTTGTTTGAGTTCCTGGTCATGGCTTTCGGCCTCAGCGGAGCGCCAGCAACATTTCAAAGAATTCTGAACAGTATTTTTGGAACCTCAGAATTTGTCTTGGGTTATCAAGATGATCTTATTGTTCATTCCAAAGATAAGTCTGATCATAAAATGCACCTTGAAAACGTTATAAAAAAACTCTCTCAAAATGGTTTCACGATAAATCTAAATAAATCCAAGTTCTTCATGCCTCAGGTGTCATACCTTGGACACCTCTTTAGTAAAAATGGAGTGAGCACTAATCCAGCAAAAACTGAAGTCATTCAAAAGTGCCCTTCAGCAAAAAACGCGAAAGAAGTGAAATCTTTCTTAGGATTGGCATCCTATTATCGCAAATTCGTCAAAAAATTTGCGAACATTGCGAAACCGTTGCATGACCTCTCTGAGAACAACAAAAGTTTTGTCTAAACCGAGAAATGTCAGCAGTCGTTCATAGAGTTAAAAACAACACCGAACAACATCAGTCATATTAGCCTATCCAAACCAAAACAATACATTCGAAGTTCATACTGATGCTAGCCAAGCAGCAATCGGGGCAGTCCTTGAACAAAACTCCAGAGTTATTCATTATGCCAGTCGGGTCTTAAATAAGGCTAAACAAAACTATTCACCATACGAACTCGAATGCCTTGCAATTGTTTTCGCTTTAAAACAATTTAGGCATTATTTGTTAGGAAAAAAATTCATCCTACACTCAGATCATATACCTCTTCAGTGGATTTTGTGTAATAAAGCAAGATGTAGTCGCATTGGAAGATGAATTATCATGATGCAAGAATTTCAGTTTGAAATCAAGTACAATAAAGGTCTGGAAAACTTAAACGCAGATGCGCTGTCAAGGACATCTCTCTCTACTGAACTGGAGCCGTTAATATTAAATTCAGAACTTATTGATGAACGAACACGAGATGATGACCTAAAAGTTATTCTAACTATGTAACAAATAAACATTGTCCAGATATCACATGTTTAAATTCATTAACCAAAAGATACTATGATATAAGCTATGAGCTGAAATTTGTGAATGGAATTTTCTGCAGAGAGCAGAATAACTTCAACATAAATATGCACATAGTTATTGTGCCAAAGACCCTCAGAACGAGATTAATAAAGTATTGCCACGAGACATATCTATCTGCCCATATGTGTTATAGCACCACTGTTGAAAGCGTACTGCAGATCGAATATTGGCCAGGTGTCTATAGTAACTCGTTGGAGTTTTGTAAAATTTGCAAAGCCTGTCACGAAGCCTCAAAAATCTCACACAAATCACCGTTAGAACCTCGGAGTGTTGGACTTCCATGGGAAGTTAGCTGAATAGACATTCTAGAATTACCAATTACGACAAATGGGTCGCGTTATCTACTTGTGTTACAAGATTATTTAAGAAAATGGTTACATGCCATCCCGATGAAATCACAGAAGGCCTCAGTTATAGTCAAAAATATCTCAAAAGTGCTATCTCAATTCGGGCCGCCCTCATCATTCATTCTGACCAAGGTAGAAACTTTGAGAGTTTTATATTTCATGAACTTTGCAAAGGCTGGGGGATCAACAAATCGAGACCAACTAGCTACCATCCTTAATGCAATGGTTTGGTCGAGAGAGCGAACAGAACACTATTAAATCTACTTAGAAAAACCTCAACAATATCAATGGATGGGACACGATCATTGACTCGTTAGTCTAGGCTTATAACACATCAAAAAAGCCTCTACGAAGTTCTCACGGTACGAAATAATGTTTGGTCGTGAAGCAAGACAATTATATCATTCGATCAAAAATAATTTATTTGATCTCTCGGCTCATTTGCAAGGACTCAAAATAGATATTGCTCAAACATGTGATAAAACGAATGCAGAACTATGCAGAAGTGGAGCATATCAAAAAATTTACTTTGACTTATCGCATAAATCACCATATCCTATAATAGCGGGATGGCATGTTTACAAAAAAATTCACGCAAACTATAAAACTAGTAAACACTGGGAAGAAGGCTGGATAATTGCCCGTCTAAAAGGAAAGTGTGCAAAAATAGTCAAAAACAATCAACGATCTCAATGGAAAAGCATGGACAGATTAAAACCCTATGAACCACTGCAAAAGATAACAGATGTAAAGAATTCGCGATTGCATCCATCAGCGTTCATTTTCGAAAATCGGGGTATTATCGAAAACCCTGGTCGTGCTCTGAGGCCAAGAGAGAACCTAAGACTTCCATCAAGATATGAAAATGCCAAATAGACCTTCCAAAATACAGGGAGAGGAATAAAAGGATTATCAATCGTCAGACGTCGTAGATTATCATAGTAAATTACCATTGATTCCTACATCGTGAATATCAGAGAATAGTTATTCCTGAGATGTTACAAGGTTCCATCATTAAAATTCTTCCTAAAGGTATTTTGGGAATGGTTAAAGCGCAACTTATGGCACGAGGATACTGCGTGTGAACGAAAATTATTCTGATATCGAGCCAATGGTTGTATCGTGCAATCCGTGTTCAGAAAATTCTAAGCTCCAAAATAGGAAATACATTTCATGGCCTCGGGTATGCAAACCCTTTGAACGAGTTCATAATGAATCCTTGGGTCCGTTCGAGAATTTTGTCTGGCTAATCCTTGTTGATTCCTTTTCTCAATTTCCCTTTGTCGTGAGAATGAACGGTTTCACCACAAGCAGCATCGTTCAAGCACTGAAGCCCATATTCGCGATTTTAGGATACCCGCAAAAATTAGTGCCAGACAATGGTCGACAATTCATGTCGTCCGAGTTCAAAGATTTCTGCGTTCAAGCAAACATTCGTCTCATATTCTCTCCTCCCTATCATCCCGAGTCAAACGGGTTAGCTGAAAGATTTGTTCTATTGATTCAATCTTCGGTTTCTAAATCAAGGGATCCCGGTTTACCTCTCGATGATTCGGTGTTTGAGTTTCTCTTAACCTACCCATCTACACACTTGGTCTGCGGCAAGTCGCTCTCAAAATTGATTCATGGCAGGCAGATGAGAAATGAACTGGAGGCGTGAGTTAAACATGCAAAACCATTTAGCTGGAATAGTTCGAAATTACATGTAAACGATTCGGTTTGGGTCAAACGATATTCGAAATACAAGAAATGGACAGCTGGGATGATAACTAAAATCATGGGATCCTCAATTCTATGAGGTGGATGTAGGAATTGTAGGCACAAGGCGTTACCAATACCAACTAAGATGGCGATACCATGATCATTATAAGGACAACGATGATACCGATTTCGAGTTCATGGAGAACATGCATATTCCGATATCAGCAAAATGGAGTTTTCTTATCAAGCCACATCTCAGGAGGTCAGCCAAGTTAGAAGCCAAGCGCAGGTAAAGATTCCAGGGAGAGGGAAAATGATATATTCGTTAGTTCATCGCGCATAACAGTTAGTATAGTCCGTTCCCGTATTGCACATACATATCAGCCACTGAAATAAAAGATGTAGGAGAATAATCAAAGCCGCAACTACCAAACGACAAGGAAGTCGTGAACAAAGTGGTGACTCCTATAATTGTGACGGTTACGAACATACGAAAGCTTTGGGGCTCTGTCATACATGTGGAAAAAAGGTGAACGTGGACAAGATTTCAAATACAGAAATTATTTTTTTAATTATTGTGAAGCAAAGAGCCATTCGGAATCGTTTGTATTATTAAGAAAATTCAAAATACAAAAACTACATTCAACGGCAGTTCTAAATATGTATGTAAAATCATCGGTTGGATTACAGATACAAGTGTTGTTATTCCATTGTAAATTCTGCACAAGACATAAACTTCGAGATCGTCACGGGATACGTGGATACTTATATGAATTAAAATGATTGAATCCGATTTGGCAAACCATCAAAAGATTTGTAAAAATTCTCAAATATATCCGCTGATGGAAAAAAATTGACGTAATATGAATATTCGACTGTGTGATAAGAATTGGTAATACAGAAACAAACGATGAAAAAGTATTGTCGTAACTGAATATTACAAATCAAATAGTTAAGGTCTTCAGGCTATAAGAAAACTAAAGATATGGGCTGATAAATTCATCAAAGGTTCAAAAAAACAAAGTATATGCAGTGTATTCAAAGATTAATTCAAGGTGAGAAGCGAAATAATCTCTAAACGATAGGTCAACGCTTTGAATAGATGAGCTTGGCTATGTTCGAAGGTATCGAGTATTACATAAAATTTAAACAAAAGTTAAACGACAAGTTTTTCAAACCTCGTCAAGTTGCTTTTGCTTTGATGGAAGAATTTAACCACGCCCTTAATGAGGGAATTAATAAAGGGATCTATGCATTCCCACAGTATACCGATTCCCCAACTCCAATTTTCCCCATGCACAAAACTTCTACCGGAAAGTAAGAATATGAGAAAACTACAGTACGTGGGCTAATGATTACTTGGAACTCTACAGAGTTCCTATTCGACAAATGGATGAATTAATGCGTGAACTCAATTGTATATTTTTGTCGAAAATCGACTTAACAGCGCCTGTAAAAAAATTATTTTTGATGAAATAAGCACGAAGAGAATGGCTATAAATACACATAAAGGTGTGTACCTGCAAAATAGACCTAACTTCGGATTAAAGTCGGAATCAGTGTATTTTCAAGAAATCTTAGTGGAAATAACAGCTGATATAAAATGTGTTGCAGTATATCTAGGTGGCATACTTACAACAAGGAATGATATAGACGACGACCTGAGAAATTTGAACTCATTTTTGAAATGTATAATCCAGCCAGAACTCCATTGCAATTGTGAAATATCCTGTTTTGCAATACCAGAAGTCGAACATCTCGATCCTAGTCTTTCAATTTATGCAATTTATCCAGGGCTTAAACGATTCAATGCAATTTGACCGATCCAATTTGACAGATCCATGCTTCCCGAAAACGGACAATCCGATCATTGCCGAAAATTACACGGTCCGATGATTACCGAAAACAATTTTTCAAGAGCAATTAATGTGCAATGCAGCGAGTGCTGATATGCATTTAAATTTTATATTTTTTGAAGTATTTTTAAATGCAAAGTTTTCATCCTAAAGCTCATGCGTCTCATCCAAATTGCACATCAGAGATATACCAATAATTTTTGTGAAATGACATGAACTAGTATTTTAACTCATTTTAAAACAAAATAATATATGTATCTCTCCTGTGCGGGTTAGGGTAAGATCGGTGCGCTTTAGGATGAAAACCCTGTAAAACCAGAGGCATCGGTGAATGATTAAAAAACGTATCACGTAGTTTGACAGTTCGATATGATAGGAGGAACTTTGTCGAAACTTTGAAATTTTCAAGAATTTAATGGACAACTTAAATAAATATGTAAATATTCGTGTCATTTTAAGTTTTCATTAATATTAGAGAGTTTCGATAATTTGAAAGTCAGCGAGGTGGATTTGTTCTTGAAAAGAATGGCTACGTCTATCATGAAGAGAGTCAAGGTACACTTGACACCTTTTGGCGGTGTGCTAACTACAATAAAAGTAAGTGCCGTGGACGTTGTAAAACCGATAAAACAAGCTTTGTTCTCACACGTCCACATAGCCATGGTCCAAATATTTCAAATGCTAGGAGCCGTGAAGTCCTAAGCCAAATAAGGCATGCAGCACGCAGTACACAGCAAACGAACCAACAAATATTAGCCCACGCTACTGCAAGCCTATCAGAAGCAGTAATTGGCGCACTGCCACCACTGCGTAATATAACGCATACCATACAGTATACACGCAGGGTTGAAAACGCACCGTTGCCACTCCCTCAAACATATGACAATCTTGTCATTCCTGAGGA
>JWZT01005579.1:86668-108902 GCA_000827895.1 Thelohanellus kitauei | reverse complement strand
ATTTCCAAAAAACACCATCAATCTGGACAACTCATATTGTGTGATATTTTCATCTATTCCAGGGTTACCGTTACCAAATTTTTAAGCGTATAGATTGCCTTGATTTGAATTGATACAAACCGTCTCAAATGATTACGCCAATCAATTATCAATGATGTTTAAATAATCAACAATTTTACTGTGGTTAAAATTGATTGACCTTGATCATGATGACGGTATATCTGAAGAATTTTTCACATTAAAATTAGCTATTTGTGCTGCTTAAACGATTAACATAAGAAAGAAATAATAGTGCTCGTGCCAAAAATAAAGTTTTACAGGATTGCCTTCTTTATATTAAATGAAAACCTTATACTTCCCCTCACCCAATAATTTAATTTAATTATTTTGGGTTTTTTGCCTTTTCAATTTTATAGATCATACCTAGGACACAGAGAGACTATTATCAATTAGACATAACATCCCAAGTATCGAAGGCAGATTTGTATATGCTATCAACGAATTATACTTCAAAATTTGGAATATTTCATCTGATATAAAATTATGTTGTCACCAATATGAATAAAAATTCATGCATATTAGCGGTTAGTATTGGTTTACCTGGTAACCACTAGCTCGCGCCATCCGGATTACATTTCATAATCCTTATATAAATGTTTTTGATTTTTGTCTTTAAAAATGTTCGTAAAATCAATATTATTCAAAAAAAACTGGGTTCGTTTTTTCTTAAGGCATTCACCCTCTATGAGTAGTTATACCGTAAGTTTAATTCGCGCAACAATTTAAAAAAAAATGGCTGAAAATGTCTTCTACAAAATGATTTTGGATCAAGAAAGTTTAGAAACTTTTCATGTGACTGATTGCCTTGATACAAATTCTTCGATGGTAAATGAACAAGGTTTACATTGCAGGAATTTACGTTGCCCAAATCCTATTGCAGGGTTCATTCAATCATCTCGTTAGAGGAAACAAAACTTTCAAAATAGTTTGAAACTTCTCTAAGAAGGACAGAACATTGAATATTTAAAAACACTTAGGTGTAGATCTTGTAAAACTTATCTTTCAATAGGAACGTATGGATTTGTCTCACATTTTGACAAATTGGATAGATCAAATATTCAACTGGCTCATCAAAAATTTTTATAAATAATCTCTCATTGGGCAGATCAATTTAAATTTTAAATTATGGTTGAGTTATAAGGAATATCACAGCCAATAATCATAGATTGATATAACCACTGTCGCCATGTTTGACAAAATGACAATATAAATCATCATGATAGCCACAACCTTAGAGCAAGAATAGAAACACTGGATACAGGCGAGACCTATACCATAATAGTTTAAATTGATAAATGCCTCTTGAGAGGCAAGAGTCTATATAATAGCAGGCGAAGGGTAACGGGGGACAATAATATTCCAATAGCAGATCGAGAAGAATGGCGTAAAATGAACTACGATGATACCATGCCACACAACAGGAATTATGAGATGAGAATATTGGGGCTTATGATATTCGGATTGGTGGATTGCATTAAAGTCAATAAAAGCCAATATAACATGGATAGGTCAGACTTTTAAGGTGGAAAGAAGAGATTCGGCTACTCTCATTCCACATATCGGAAGTCATGTCCATCCCGGTGCGATTATATGGAGTGACCAGTTGGCAGCCTACAATTCTCTTTGATGGAAACCGAGAATTTCACCATCGCAAGGTCAACCACTCCGAAAATTTCATAAGTTCCACGAGTACTCATAAGCAAAACGTTGAACAAATGAAGTCTTCTCGTAAAAGTCATATAGTTAGAAATGAGAGGGGAGCCTTTGAGGATTTATTAATTTTACACCTTAATGAATTAATGTGGAGCAGCTTGAATCCTCAGGGAGTGTACGAAACGTTTGAGAGAATTGAAACTATTGGGTCAAAACAGTATCCAATACTATTTTAAAAGTAATATTAGTCATTAATGAATGTATGATTACTTTTAGAATAAAGATGGTATTGAGATGACTTTAAAACAATATTTTTTATTGATTTTAGAATCAACTCTCTTATTGTGAAAATATGCTATTTTAAGTGCTGGATACATCCATATTATCCGCTTTTAGACTCACGTTTCTTATGAATTATTTTTAATGCTAATGCAATAATATGATTCATTTCATTTTAAGGTTTCGACCTTTTGAATAAATCATATAATTATGACTTTTAAGACCATATTAAAGACAAAAATATAAATATTAAAGAGTATTTACATCAGGATTAAGCATTTTAACCCTGCTGCGCACGCTGTTGGTCACCAGGTTAACCAATACCGCGATTTGGCTATCTTTGAATCAACCAATACCAAATATTGAGTATTAAATGCAAAAAGATTATTGCATGTGAGCTTTCGTAATTTTTCGGAGAGTAGTTATGGGCCATCATCTGAAAGATTTTTTTCGTTTATTATCGGACTGTCAAAATTTCGGCAATTTTCAGTCTGTCATATTTGTCAGGTGAGTTAATCAAGGATAATCCTGAGAACATTCTAAGAACATCTGAAGGATTCGAAGGAAGATTCTAGAACGTGTTACACCGCAGCCACCAGACTATATAAACCGAACGTATAATCTGTAGAGTAGCACTAGTATTAGTATTTGATATTAAATACTCACAATATTTGCACGGTGAAATTGTTTGATACGATTTTAAGGAATGCAGTCGCAGATATTTATCCACATAGGTTTAAGTAACACTCACGAGGCAATTTGAATGCGTATTTACTAATTTAACATAGCTAGAGATGTTGAAGATCTGATTGGCTTTGTATCAAGTGTCAAATAAGGAAATAGAAAATTATACATTAAATGCTGTATTACACTCAATTTTTAATGCGAATTATTTGATGTTTAGGGCGTCTATATCGTACGTCAAATGCCTGTCACAACGAACGGAAATCGTTGCATAATTGTTTTCATGGATAGAAATAATAAACGGGTGAGTGCTATTTCTGTACCTGACCAATCGGTGATAAAACCTGCCAATGCTTTAATAAACACAATTGTAGCACACACTCAGTGGATGAGGACCGATCAAGAGGACACAGTAGATTAGATCATTCAGCAGTAGTTTACATCAATAATAAATCATTTCGGTGAACCTCGAAGAATTCCTTCTGATTACGGCGCTAATTTTAAGTCCCCATTAAACGCCGATTTATGTCAGCGCCAAGGAATTAAGAAACTCATCCCACATTTAATTATCATATGACTAATAGATTGAGGTAGCAGTTCATTAAGACCATAAAACTGGTACTTAAGATAGAATTTAATGAGTTGAATATTGATGCAGGGGCGAAAATTTGCAGAAAATTTTGTTTTCACAACAAGCTTGCGAAAGTTCGTCGACAAAAAAGTTTCTCCTTCTAAGCTTGTTTATTGTTGCCATCTGAGTTTACAGATCGATCTTGGGCGCTCTACTACTGAAAATAATTTCTCCTGATTTAAATTATCACCTATTTACCTATAAATTTAAAAAGAGTGTGAAATTATCTTCAACATAACTAATTCGAATTTGCCAACTTTGAGTAAATCCATAGTACAAAATTACAATAAGAATCTTTGTGTGAATTATTTTACCGTAGGAGATATGATCCTTGTGAAGGAGTTAACTAGAACAAAGCTGGAACCCCTATTCGAAGGCCCATTAGAATTCATAGAGAAGTACCCTGCTTGTACTATTAGAAACTACCAAAACTCTTAAGACAAAAGAATTTATCGCAATCACCTTTTTAAATTAAACAATCGATTAAGAAGCCAAAAACAATTGCAAGAGACGCTAACTGAGGATACCTGGCAGAATTCGACATCCAGCACAAATTCGAATAGAGTATACACGATACATGATTCAGTAGGCGAAGGCATAATGTTAAGTAATACGGGTAATCGGACATAGTAGTAGATTAGATTAGTCGTTAGTCTGACTAGTTTACAGAGTAATTCGGTCTTTTCGGTCGTATCACGTCATTGTCCCCAACAGGTCATTATCCCGACACGTAATTGTCATGATATAATTAAAAGAATGTTTTGAGCGTGTCCTTTACTAGCTTAATCTTATCACCAGTTTATTCATAATGTTTGACCATTTACCTATAAATAGGATCGATAAACACATTATTTTAGATTTAGATGTGTCTTTGAGTTGACTATTTTATTTTTGGCGGGAAATAATTTGAGGAATAATATTCCAACATTTACAAGTTATTGGGGATATGATCCTCTGGAGTCGGATTGTTTTATCAAATCTACAGATCAAACGCGAAAAAATGATATTTTTGGAGACGTACTATGAGTGATAAAAAAGAATGCCAGGCTTTTTGAGTCGTTTAATACAATACAATAATTTCTAGATCATAAGAACACTACCATGCTTCTGCCATTTTATGTTTGGAGGCCAGTAACGTTACTTATACTCTATAAAGAATAGGCATGAGGTTATAATTTGACTCCTCTTGAGATAATATCACGAGAAACAGCTAATTTATCTTAGGCATATATTAGATCGTTTGGCAATATCCCAAACACGAAAAGAAAAATACAAAGATCTAGAATCAATAAAGAAAGTTTACCAACAGAGTCCTGTAATTTTTCCGATATTCGAATTGCTCACGAATTCCAACAAACATTATCTGGAAGTCGTTTTTTGTTTATTGATAAAAATGATCCGATCAATAGAATTACCATCTTTTGTTAAGATTGGAAATTATAGTTAATGAGAACACATACATTGGTATTGCGATAAAACTTTTAAAACGGACTGAGGTTATTTTGTAAGCTTAACACATTTGATGTTAACATGATTTCCTGTGGTTCTAGTCTTATATGACACCCATCAATATATGAAGGGTTAATTAAGTGGGCTCTGCACCTGCTTTGACGCGGTCAAGCTAGTTTAAGGATATCCCAACAGAATCTGCAGAAGCCATAGACAGTCTAGATCAAATAAGTGGGTGCACATAAGAGGATTGTGCTCTTAAAATAGGATCGCCTTACCGAAATCTAGTGTACTTTAATTATATACAATAAATGTAAATAATGTCTGGAATATTTAAATTGAAACAGCAATAAATTATATTTAGTTGGATTGTTGATTTATGTTGAAATATATAATATATCGCCGTCAAATGATCCTAAACATGAAATATGTTTGTCAATACAATTGAGTGTCGGGACAATGATGTGTATTCAATTTCGTGTACCCTCAGCTTATTGTATCAGATAATGCAACTAGCTTTGCTCAAAAGAATTCCAATAATGGTGCAACTTTAAATTCGTTATTAATATTGTTGTTACCTCGTATCATACGGCAACAAACGGTATCGCGAAGAGAGCGATTCAAGCATTAAAACCATCGATCCACAAGGCTAATCTGCCGTTAGGTAGAACTGTACAAGATATTTAAACAGTTTAAGTAAAGATACCCTTGCCGTCGGAAAAATCACCAAGCAGGGTACCAAACGGAAGGAAAATCCGCACTGTAATCGACACATTTAAATCTTATCAAGAAGAGAAGGAAGTAAATCAATTTCCTGTAAAATAGATTTTTGTAAAAACGATGCCCTGTGCTGCGTTCTTAACAGCAGAGTTACAAAAGAGTTACCCTAAAACTGGTTAAAATCTACTCTATTGGAGGTATTCGGGAGCAGACATGTTAAAATGATGCTAATATGGTCAAATACAGTGGTTAAACGTCGTATTGATCAGCTATGAACAAGGTACAATGGAAATTATACCGAGGATTAACATGTTTCTAGATACTGGAAGACAAATGACGGATGACCCTGTATTTTGCCAGAAACAAAAATAGTTTCAACCCTACGAAAATCACAACGAGTCTATCAACCACCCAAAATATTCGCATGCGATCTTACTCAGAAGCCACCTAAAATTAAGAAGAGTAGATGTAATCTGCGTTATGAATATAATTAAATTGAGAATATTCTTTGTCTCTCAAGCTTAGACGAGCAGAACTATACACCATCAATTACTAGAAAAATTCCAGGGTATAGGATGTCGTCCATATTTGTCAGTATCACCAGAAGCGAGTGATACTTTGCCTCAAGCAGATGTGGTTATCATCACTACATAAGTATGAGGCCATTCACTTTAAAAAGCGATCCTATTCCTCTCATAATGGTATATTTAATGAAGATTTTAACTGGACTATTCAGAAGTACTCTATGAAGTTCAACCAAACAAGTCACAAAGGCATAAGAAAATCAAACGAAATGTCAATTCCACCAATAAGACAAATGATAATCGAGAATTTCCTCATAAATCTGTTTGAAAAAATAGGAAAAGGTTATGTCGAGATGCTCGGAGTGTCTAAAAACGCTGATAACTCCAGTTTATATTTCTTGAAGGTAAGATTTGTTTATTTATTTAGTATGGACCTTGCTTGTATTCTTACAGAACACATATATCGAACCATGGCTTCTTGGTGTCAAATCCTGACATAACCATAATTAAATGTCATGATCCAGAGAGCAGAATATATTCTACCCTTTATTATACGAATCAAGTTGTGAATGAACTTTTTAAGCCCATGATGTGGAGCGAAGAAGTGGTTTTAGCACAAGCATTAGAAGCTATTAGAGTTGTCGATCCAGGTTTATAAGCGATAACAATAGGTGTAAATGCTACAAAATTCACATTGGATTTTCAGGCAATATCAGCTGTTGCCACTACGCAGTTAAACACTGAATAACCAAAAGAGTTTGGAGATGATCTCCTAAACTCATCAGTCCATCATATTTTGGATGACAAAAATCATGTTATACATAATCATTAAACAAACAATGTATTAGGTGTTAGAAATTTTCAAAAAACGGAATTATATAAATATTTACATAAAATATCTTCAAACAAAGACGCAAAAGCGCTCAAACCCATCCTATCCACAGAAAATAGAATCAGTGTATATAAACAACCAAGTAATTTATTGAATGAATATTTTAAGAACATCTACAAAAAGTTTTAGCAGACGTGTTTCCAAGTAGTCCCAAATTTTTTGAAAAATAGCCAATACGTTTGGAAGTAAATTTTAGTCAAATAATAAAGATCATTGAATTTTTAACCAATTTACAAACAAACGAACGATATAATTCCATCGCGAGAGATCTTGTATACTTTATTCTGACCCTTTCATTTCATTGACTGATCGACTTTTATTTTTCTTTTGATCGATGCGTAAAATTTCTGTATGGTAAGTCTGAAATATGGATGTATAAAGACGACGTATGGAACAAAATTCGTAGCAGAGATATTATCACATCCATTATGGCAAACGTCCTCAGTAAAGAATTGGAAGACCTTACAAACGTATGCCATTCTTTTTTATAAATAAATTATTTCAAGAATTCATGATGCATGAAACAGAAATTTCATCTGAGAATGACAAAATACATATTAATGACTCATTTGCAATGCTGAAAACAAACCTGATCCACCCCGAGATAAAAACTGTACATTTAAAATTTTTATCATAGTGGACTGTTGCCAAAATAACTTAAAATTTTATTGATAATAATCTAGAAGATAAACTGGATTCTTCTAAATCTATTTTACCTTTCAATACTAAATATTTGGATTTCTACGAATATGAATATAAAAATTACACTCACGAAGTAGATGGCGTTGTTTATTTTTAGAATTATATAACGAAGAAATTGACATATGATTTGTCCGATATAAGTGATTCGAAAAATACAGAATTAATATTAAGAAATATTTTACTTGAGCCATATTTTTACTCGTATCTTATAAATTTACTATCGCTATCGCTCACAACCTCACGTATAAACCATTCGCTATGTTTTTTATATGGAAATGGTTCCAATGGAGAAAGTATTTTATTTCAAATTTTATCAAAATCGTTCGAGCACCTTTGCCTAAGTTTTGGAAAAATTTTCTGTTGCCCTTAATATATAGTACGATGAACGACGCCACTCCTTTCATTCAAAGACTAAAAAACGTCAGATTGGGTTATGCCATGGATATGCCTTCCAAACCCCTAAACACTACCTGGTTCAAAACGTTGAGTGGAGGTGGAGAAAAAGTGGTTAGCAGACCGTTGTCAGCAACGAATACGTACAATTTATATATGGATGCCCGATTCTCATATTCTGTAACGGTCCACCAAGTTTCGATCATTTCGACGAGTCCCTGCTACGTAGAATAAGAAAAATCCCTTTCACTACACGATTTATGACCGCTCCTAAGCGATTGGACGAACAAAAATTGGATATATACCTACTTGGAAAGGTTGAGAAATCAAATACGATGCACCGTAAATTCATGTTTGTATTAATTCAAAATTTAGAACCTATCTACAGAAATTTGAATGAGTGCTCTTTGAATCATCCACCACAGTCATGTTTTACTATGGAAGAGTTGAAGGTCGTTGATATCGATAGAAAATTCTTGAATTTTTGCAAAGAAGAGATTGTATATTGCTCTCAAAGTTATATCTCATTTTCAGACATTTTGGACTCATTTATTCCAGGTGATTTTTTATTTACACTAGATCATGGCTACAGCAAATCTAGTCCTGAATATAGAAATTTTTATAAAACTGCATCGATCTATTTTGTTACACTAGCTCGCTCCCATCCTTCTGTCGCTTATATAAAAATGTACGTGAGGAACAAAACCAAGAAATGGGTTTGGAATGATATTACTTCCAAGAGAAATATTATAATCCCCGGTATTAATCAGGATAATCGAGAGGATGTGCCAGAAGAAAATGATGTTGATTCGACTGAATCTTTTATTTTCATGTATCCGCCTACAAGAAATATGGGCTGCTTTCAAAATCTAACTGATTTTTCAAGTATATGTCCAACAGAAATGGCCGACGAAAAGGTAATTAGTAATCGTAAATTGACTTCAAACCTAATGCAGGATTAAAATGGCCCTTATGTGGCTCTGAAATATTAATAAATAGGAGTAAGCGACATACATGATTTTTGGTTCAAACTCGTATCTAAATAAATGGGATGTATGACTTGCACCGATGATTACGAAATTCAAAGTAATAAAGATTTGTAAATTATTTAGCTCTCGAAACATCAATTCGATAAAATGTACACAACCATCAAAAATACAATTTTTGAAGATAGAATGTCTAGAATCGAAGGCTTGCCAAACCTTCAAGATCTATCCGTTTCCTGCAAAACAATAATATTCTTACAGATCAATTTTATCTGGTTTGTGAAATAATTTTAAGAAATATGCACCTGGAGAAAGAAGAATGCGGAAGAAACGCGTAGAGGATTATCCAAGAAGTAAAAGAATATATTAGAAATCTTCAAGATTGGGATTACACAGCTTCTTGAAAGAATCATATCTATCACAATATATAATTTTTCTTAGAGTTAGATAGACCATCCATGTTGAATTGTTTTGAGAAAATGTATTTTTTCTACTTTTTATCCCGCTATTAAAGAAAAGAGGAATACTGGAAATGTCAGTTGCAAAATAAAAACACTGTTATCATAGGTGGATATTTATGGACGTGCAATTTCTACTTAAAATATTTTTTTGGATGATGTCGGATTCAAAATCAGAATTCTCATCAAAAAGGGACTAAGCCTTGGTGAAACAACGACAGTTTCAGCAGTAAAACATGTCGGATTACAAAATTATCGGCGTGTGTTATTCGATGGCATTAACTTTGGTTGTGTATTTCGAAGTTAATCATATGCTAAAAACGTATAAAAAACTATATTTGTAATTCGATGAATTATCTTTAAGAAGTATACTGGCCAATGTGTGATCATCATGAACAATGTGGCGTTTCATAAGTGAGATCTAATCAGGCAAGAGTTTCGTGCTTCGTATGAGGTTGTGGAATTGATATCTTAACCCATAGTCCTCCTTTGTAGATTCGATCGAACATATGTTAAGTAAGTGGAATATATTGTGAAAAGATACAATTGCATGAATGTGGAGTAAATTTTTTACATGTATAAACTTAGGAGTGAGAAAACTTCTGAATGTGATGGTGTATAGAGGAATATGAGGACTTTTATTGATAAATATATAACTAATGAAATTATTCATGAATAAATAGTTGTAAAATATGAGACTTTTTTCAAATGCTTTGATATTAGAATATATTGAACATAAAACCCTGAAATAAAAATTCAATAAGAGATCCAAATTATATATTCTTATAATATCAAAAAAGCCATGATCGTCATAACATTTCTTCTATTCAAAATAAATTTATCGCAGTGTTCTAGTTTAAAGTGAAAGCTAACGATTAGGATTTGTAGACTAAATATGATCATTTATTTCTGAGAAAGTCTCTGAATAAACAGAAAATTATAAATTATAGACAATTTACTATTAACCTTATAATCGCAAACCTTTACTATGAGACAGATTAATATGAAACATGCTAAAACTGTATCATATGCAATGTTGGGATTTTTTTACAGTTTATCAAGGATAACCTGGATTTTCTATTCATTTGAGTCAATGTGACTGCATAAAATTGGTGCAGATCGTTGTATGGTGTTGAATTTAAACCATATTTAATAAAATGGAATGTTGATTATATTCGTATTATTTAGTATGTGAATAAAAAAATGAGTGTAAAAAGGACATTTCTAGAAACAGAGTCATCTGAGATAAAACTTCTATAATACAGCGTTGTTCATTCGACTTTCACAGTGGCGATGAGGGGAATGTTTTTTTATAATTTTCATGAAACAAGAAAACAATCAAAATTTAACAAAGAAACCAAATTTCATGAACGAAGGGAAGCGGTATTTTTTGAATATACTGTAGAGTAAGATGTAAAAATTAAACAATTTCACACGAAGTTAGGCGCCTCATTATTTTGTCTCTCAAAAGCGGAATAAAATTTTCAGATATCCCTCGATTATGAAGCGTTAATGAGGCAACCGCTGGGAAAATCTACAATTTCTATAAAAAAAGAGGGGAGATGAGAAACTTAAAGCAGTCGGAAAGCGCGTTGGTGCATATCAGAGGATTCCCTTAAAGAGTTAATATGTGATACCATTGATGAAGATTGCACAAGAACTATTCAGCAAGTGTGACATTTTATTCGATAGAACAAACTTAAGGATATCCAGATCGACAGCAAACATTTCTCAAGGAATTTCATTACTACTTGAAGTTTAAAAGGCTAATTCCAGAAAGGAGGAATGATCCCGCAAGCTTTAAATTCGGAAAGAACATACCATAATGTTTTTGCGAATGAAACCGATGGTCAAAAAATAATATTTTAAGATGAAACGGGATTCCAAGCTAACATGGTCCACAGGTGTAAAAGACCTATGGAATGGGTTCTATCAATTAGAACAGTACCGGCCCTACGTATGAAAAATTTTTCCACAGCTGCTTCTATGTCGTGTGATGGTCTCGTCAACTTTAAAATATCCCAGAGGTCCTATAATTTAGAATTATTCGAGGGATATCTCCTGGGAGTTTTCGAAATTTTGAGGGATCGAAGAATTGTCAGAGCATATTTGGTGATGGATAATGTGCCATTCGCACAAAACCGAATTAGTTCGTAATATCCTCACCGCCTTCGGTCATTCCCCTGTATTTCTTCCACCCTACATTCCATATCTAAACCCAATTGTAAACGTAATTTTGAATGAATTTGTTTGTAAGGTAGGTGAATTAAAAAAATGCCGAAGAACTATTCGCATCAATTTCAACAGGGTCAATTTCTATTACTCCAACTGATTGTACGAGCTTTTACAGAAAAATGGAGTAATTTCTGCCAGAGTGCATCCAAGGAGTACCTATTGAAACATAGCTTGAGTTTACATGTTACGTTTTTAGAACCCTTTGTATAATTCTTTAATTGCTGTGAAATTTCAGTCACTGCTTCAGATAGGGAAAGTTGATTGCACAGTTTTGAAAGTCAAATGAACAACGCTGTAAATGTTGATATGGTTATATTCAGATGTAATAGTTTTCAAAATTGTTAAAGCAAATATCTAAAGGAACACATCAATCTAAAATTTGACGAAATCAAGACAGTAAATTCAGCAAATCGCGATATTTAAATATATTATCATTCCTTAACTGCCCAAGTTAAAGCCTGAAGATAATCAACGAACGAAATGAAATAAAACAAATTAGTTTCACACAAAAATTGTTTCTTTTGTCATCACTATAAGGTTTGAAAAAAAAAGAAGATTAACAGTCTTGATTAAAGAAAATTCAAAAACTACACAGAAGAACCATTAATGTGTGAAATTGATGACCATAGACCCCACAAAGCCTTCTATCTATATAAGAATGTGGCAATTTTATTCTTAGACGAAGAAATAGATTACACTAGTTACAACTTCAATTGATAAATACGAATCATTTTCACCGTAAATTTTTTGTTTATTGTTGAAGAGATTGACTAAATAGATAAAAAAAAGTATTTCGAGTAGGACGTGGCTAACCCCCCCCCTATGTAATCCAATACACAACAGTTGACGACTAGAATCCAAAATAAACTTTGCAATGGCGGAAATATCAAAGACTTGTTAAAAACATGGATCTTCAGGAAAAGCGATTCGAAGCACCCCTCAATCTTCAATCAGACAATGTTGAAAAATTGTTTCTATACTCGTGAATTCGAGGGTCACTGTAGTTCAAAGCCCGGTTCATTAGTCCTTTTGTCTCATCCGCAGAAAACTCGAATGACTATCTGCAGAAATTTACTACATTCTTCGAGGCGAACAAAATTCCCTAAGAGCGGGTGCCTTTGATTTTTTTAACGAATCAACTAAGGATCTCTTCCAGATCTTTCTAACTGCTGCGTCTCAGCCTAAGATCCCCAAAGAGGTTATAAAATCAACCTGGAGGTATATAAGCGTCATAATACAGAAAAATTTCGATTGGAGGAAATTCGTTTAACGAGGAAGGTATAAATTTTAACCTAAATTCGACGAAAAGAGGATGAGTCACTACAGGAGCTGGTTGCTAACGATCTGGTTAAGAATAGCCCACCTTAAGTTTTTGGCTTAGAAGGTTAGTTTGGCTAATTCGAATATAAAACAATAAAAAAACAACAACGGTCAGTTTACATTTTTTAGGGCTTTTTTAGTGGTTAAAGTATAACCGTGAGATTATGTTGAAATAGAAAAAGAAATAATATCATTAAAGTCTTTAAATTGTTTCGTTGATTATCGATGGTATCGACAAGCATGCTGGTTCGACATGATCAACTGTCAGAAGTATTTAAGAATAAGAATTTGACGATTCAATACCTGATACAAAAGAAGTTCTGAAAAAACCTTAAAGGTGTGAATACTGTGGTAGAGAAAACATAAATCAAAGAGGAAAATTGTGGTGCTGCCATAGAATTTGCAGAAAAGAAGTGTCAATTTTTAGGCAAATAATCTTTTCTAAAAGAAAGATAAAGACAAAAAGATTATTGAATTAATTTACTTCTGGCTAAGTGACGTCAAGCGTAAACAATTGGTTACAATTACCGGTGTTTCAAAGTAAATTGTATCTAATTTTTTTATGCTTTTTAGAAGATTAATGAGTATTGATCATGAATTTGAAGACATGATAATCGGAGGCCCTGGCGATATCGTCGAAATATACGAGTGTAAACTAGGAAAAAACAAACACCATAGAGGGCACCCTGTCAACGAAGTATGGGTATTAGGTGGAGTCGAAAGAACTAGACAGCGGAAGCTCTTTCTTGTTGAAGTGCCGGATAGAACAGCAAACACACTGTTGTCTATTATATCAACACACATATTACCTGGCTCGACGATCATCACGGATTGCTTCCGAAGTTATCACAATTTGGTGCACTTATACAATATTTGACTCTAACCCCATCAGCCCCTCAGAAAGGGTTTAGGGTTCCTATTACAGGTGCTTGCACAAACACCGTAGAGGGTACCTGGAACGCTCTTAAGATCAAAATAGCACCTAGAAACAGAAAAAAATCGGTTGTTGAGGAGTGAAATATCATAGAATCGACAATTATCGTGCGGAATTTCAGTGGAGAAGACACCAAGACGATTTTTGAAATTCAATTTTACGCGCTATCAGAGTTGTTATATTTTAACATCGAATTATATATATCTTTCTAACAGACTTTTTACTTTGAAGTAAATATGAAATCATATTTTCGTTTTGTAATACGATATTATAGACCTAAAAATATCTTTGGTTCGATTTTTTGTATTTAATGATTAAATGGATTATTGGTTAATTTTCGAACAAACAAAATTAATGTTTGAAGCTAAAAGCTAAAGGGATGGTTATTCTTAACTTCCGCCGCTTCTAGAATTCGTACGAAGCCAGCGACCTATGATTTCGTCTCGATTTCAAATCCTCTTGGTCAGCCCCTTCATACATCATTTATCTGCTCTATAAATAATAGGCAGTGTTAAAGGAGGTATTTCATCGATCCTCGGAGAAACTCTCATTTGATCAGTTTGTAGATATTGAATGTAAAGTAGAAGAGGCATTCAAATATACATATGATCAATTAACGATGTGTGGGAAGAAATATGCGAGGTCAAATACGAGGAGAAAATCAAACCATCTTCTCTAAAATGAGTGTGTTTTTCGTGTGGAAAAATGGATCATTGGCGAAAGAACTGTAGATTTCGCAATTATACATGTAACTCATATGGAATAGAGGGTCACATCGAAGCAGCGTGTTGGAATAGTTCAGGGTATAAGGGAGAGCAAGATTCAAAGAGAAGAGGCACAATCCACGCCATGAATTGAGAGAAATGGAAACTTTATCATAAGCTGGAAATTGGAATTTAAATAGTCCGATTTACATTAGATACTGGTTCCGTTTCACACCTCATATCTAAAGGAGAGTGGACAAGAATAGGCATGCCGATGATTAAGGCATGGGAAACCTAATTCTTGGCAGCGGGAACTGTTAAGCTCCCAGTCCTCGGGAGTGTGGAGGTCCCGGTATCAACAAGAAGTTTAACATTTATGGTGGTCAATATCCCTGTTAAACCTGATGGGCATCAACGCAATGACAAAATTAGGAATTTGTGTTGACGAACTCTTATTAAATCAGGTAACTTCATCGTCTATCCTCGTTTGAGATGATGAATACTTGGATAGAAAATGTAAAAACATTTGCTGACTATTTTCTTGGTTATGGAAGAGCAAGCTAGAGTGCGTTAAAGGAACGTAGCTGAAAATTAAATTTTCGGATGACTATGCCCCAAAATTTTAAAAAACCAGACGCATTTCCTTTGACTCTTGGATGAAACAAATTACGAAGTAGATTTAGGAATTGAGGAGGGATTATGGGAGCAGATAATATTTAACGCCGAGGGCAAACCTATAGTTCCGGATAGAAAATCCGATAGTAATGCAGTACGGATATGTTAAGACTATAGTGTCTCTGACGATCCTTTTCCTAAATAATCATAGATTCCCACTTAATAGACGACTGAGTACGAAATATAGGAGAAATGTGCTACTTCACAGCAATTAACTTAACCAAGGCGTAGAGGTAAATATGACTCGATGCTGAGAGTAAAAATAAACTAACCTTAAGTGCCCACAGCGGAATATTGCGACAAGAGACTCGCCCTTGGTATCAAATCTGCCGCTGGTTATTTCCAAGATTTGGTGTACAAAATAACCTTAGATTCATCGGGTTTTATTGTTTATATGGACGATATCCTTATTAGTAGTCATACTGTTGAAGCACATCTGGAAAATTTTAAAAATTTGTTGAAAATGTTGGACGAATAACGATTCGGTTGCAATTTTGATAAATGTTATTTAGCCAAGGCAGCCGTCACGTATCTACTGCAGACTGCTACAACTCAAGGTGTTAACGAAGGGCGTAAACTGATGCGGTCTTAGAGTTTGAAGAGCCAAATGATATTCCTTGTCTACACACATTCCTGGGAGTAATGCAATTCCATATAAAATTTATTCCAAATTTAGCAGGCATCACTTCTCCTGAATATCGACTGTTGGATAAAAATGCTACGTGTGGATTGGGGAAAAGCTGAGAAAGACTCCTTCAAATGTTTGAGAAATGCATTAACTTGGGATGCAATTCTATGGTATTTCAATCAGAACGTCCCGGTAGTAATATCGTGTGATGTTTCAGACAGGGGATTTGGGACACTCTTATTTCATCGATCTAAATACGGTATTAGAAATCCACTAGAATTCGCTTTCAAGACGATTACCAAAAGTCAGGAAAAATATTCGAAAACTCAGAAAGAGGCTTTTTCGATCATTTATGCACCGCGAAAATTTCAGTCGTTCTTATACGGACGAGAATTAATTTTAGTTACTGATCACAAACCCCTTTTGAATTTTTCCCAAGAAATTTCACCCCTATTGTGGCTGCGAATTGTTTAGCACTTTGAACACACATTATGAGTCAATACGACTTAGAAATTATGTGCCGAAAATCTCAAGAACAGGGAAATTAAGATATGTTGAGTAGATTACTTCATGGTCCAGAATAGCACTTCGATAAGAAAGAAGGGAAGGAGGATAAAAACACATATGTTTAGTATCATTCATGGAATGTAACCTTAGAAAATCCAAAGGGATGGCTTTACGGATGCGACGAAGAAAGACAAAACGCTGTCAAAACCAATATGATATGTTAGAGAAGGCTGGCCATCGAAAGTTGAGGATGAACTGATGGATTATCATAAAGTGATGAATAGATTAAGATGTGTTTGCGACTACTCATTGATTGAATGCAGTGTCTTCATTCCAAGAGAGCTGCGATAGCAAGTTCTAAAAATACTCACACAGGTCACTTCGGAAGGGTTACAGTGATGTATTCAGCTTAGAGTGCTGTTTACTGGCCGAGAATGAATTTTGAGATTGACGATGCGTGTAAATAACGCGATGGATTCTGTAACTTTCAAAATAATTTTCCCAGAGCAGAAAACTATCTTTGGAAGCAACCTTCATTTCCTTGGTCGAGAATTTAAATTGACCACCCAATTAACTTTACGGGTTCGAAATGGCTGATAACCATAGATTCTTTAACCAAGTATCCCTGCATTTACAAAGCAGTTTTTCAACTGCATCGACGATTAAACTACTGGATATTGATTTTGCTCATTTTGGATATTCCCATGAAATTGTGGCAGATAACGGTCCGATTTTGGTACAGTTGCACTTTTGCAGCACAGAAATGGCCTATAATGTGCGTGCAAACTTTTCAACAGGATTTCTTTTAATTCTGGGTATGGCCGCATTTGAATATGGCCCGGTGTTGAGGAGGTCCTTAAAACAATCATTGAAGACATCATGGAATCATATTTGCAGAAACAGGCATTATTTAATTATAAAATATATGTCTCGTTAGCTTCCGTTTAGTTTCGTTTTTCTTGTTTCTTGAGTATTTTTAATAAAAAAAAATCATCAAATTGTTCCTATGAATTTTAATAACCCGTTTTTCGAATAAAAAATTGTTTGAAAATTTTTATTTACCTCCATCTTGGATCTGTGGCTTGCTTCCAAAGTGAAACTGTAACCCGAGTTTTACATCGACGGATGTCACAAGTTGGTAGCAGAGGAATGGTATTCTTTTAACTCAGGGATTACCATTACAACCAGCGACCGATAGCTAGGCGGAGCATTGTGTTCAAGTCTTCAAGAAGGCGATGAGGAAATCAGATAGGTAATTATATCAGGCACTGCATGAATTTCAGGTTACATATCGGCTCTCCTATAGAGTTAGGGAAATCCCTATCAGTTTCTAAATGGGAGAAAAATTCGAGTTTCATTCGGCATATTTAGAGATGCTGGGGGAAGTGAATTTAAGGAAAGCATTCCCATCGAGGGAACATATACATTTGTTAAAGAGGTGGCAGAATATTATGTTCGGAATCAATATTCAAATAATTCAGCAATGCCGTGTTGAAGCCATGGTGTCATCTTCAAATTACTAGGGTCAATGCATGTAATCGTGAAGTACAGTAATTCGTTAAAGTTATGCAAACCGCACATTAAGCCACTAAAACCCAGACAAAAGGATGAGGATATTTATTTTCTCTTTATCTTTCGAATTGAGGAAAAGAGATAATATATGGAGAGAAAAGAACACGGGAAAGTCCAAAGAGAAGAATGGGCGTTGTGTCTGAACCCGAAGAACTAAAAAGATCGACGCGAGAACGTAGACTTTCTAATAGATATGTAAGAACGCGATCATGGTTGGAGGTGTTGCGGAGATTGACTTATTAGATAAAATATGTATTTCTAGTATGTTGGAGCACCGCATATAATCCAATACACAACATTTATTACCGATGCTTTGGGATGAAACAAATAATATTCATATATGCATTAGATAAAATTACTATAACGGGGCGGACAAATACAAGATTTTGATAAAGGGGTAAAATATTTACAAGGTTTTTAAAAAAATTGAGAAAAACATCATAGAAATTGAAAACAAATGTATGTCCAGTTGACAGCTGTGGATATATTATTGTATTTAGAGAAAAAATGATTAAAACAGGGGGTAGAGAGAATAAATAAAATGTGGAAACAAGTAGCCCATAAAATCATTCCCTGATGAATATTATGGTGTATCTCTCGAATAATTCAGAATATGATCATCTGATTTGATTTTGATGACGAGAAATGGTCGAAAAATCTAAATGATACCGAAAGGGTAAGATGTACTTCAGGAGGTGTAATGCATTGGTACTTGTTTCATTTTTGATTTAATATATGACTAAATATCTTTTTAATGAATAATCAACATTCTGTTCATCGTTCCTAGGAGTTTCTATGTCAGACCGTAAATACTTGTCTATGGTTCGCATAAAAATAACTGTGATAAAGAATACAATAATGGAGATCATTAGAATGGTAGGCAAGACATAGGCGTCCAGTTTATCCTTTTCGCTTTTGATAAACTGTGATTTTTTTCCCACCTCGAGTTCATTTTTTGACATTAAAAGAACCGATTCGTTAATTTTCTACTAACTCATGCAGAATACTTCAAAATCATTCTTGATGATATTGGATGTGGTGATAAAATTATGTTTCAAATTCCGAGTAAGATCTAGAATATCCTGTGTATATTTCTCGGTAAGCTTATTGTCCTCTGGAATTGGGGACTTAGATTCATCTTTCAATGGATGTCTTCGTTTCAATAATTCTAGATTGGACCCCGACTTTTCTTCTTTTCGGACCAATTTTATTGGTACGGGCTGGTTCTTTGCTTCATTGTGTAATTGAACGGATTCTCGGATGTTTTTATACGATTTACGCCATTGAAAATCTTCATCCCGCCATGCGTAGAGCTGATAAATATGGAATTCATACCTCATCCTTTCTATGATCGTATAAAGCTTGTAATTTCTTGTAGACTGGGGTATCTATCTCTGCGACCTTCGTTTCTATGTCTATTTCAACTCAAACGGTCGTTATCGCATATCCTGTCGTGCATTTCCTTCACGGTTTTCATAAACTATTTAAATGTAACCCTACGACTAAAAACCGCCTGAACTGCCTCTCGGAGGCGGTTTTTAACAATTCTTCGGTTTTTGAGAGCAGATTCTTAAAGCTTTCCACACTGATTTCCATTCCATTTGGCGCATGTCCGTTCATCAGCTATTATATCGAAGTTTTTTAATGATGATAGACTGAATCAGTGATCACAATATTAAGATTACAAATTGTTTAAAATTATCGGAACATGTCGCTTATTTTCGAAAACTTACTTCTAGATTACTTTTTGGTGTTCAACAGAGGGTTATGTTGTTTTTAATCATGAAATAACCAAACAGGTCCCAAACCATAGGATGACTGGAGCATGTTCTTTGGATTTTTTTTACACGGATCGGCAACAATAATCAAGTGTTCTTGTCGTTTTCCTGCTTCTATTGAAGGCGCTTTTCGTGCCACCTAAATGGGTTTCGCTTATGTTATTCTTCATCTCCTTAATGACATCAGGCACACTTATTTTTGTGGATGGCCTTGAGTGCTGGCCCGATGCCTTTTTTGGGCCTCCTTTAGCTCTAAATGCTCATATCTCATTAGTCGAGATAAATCAGATGGTCATAATTTCAGGAAATCTACCTATATTTTACATGCCTTTTGTAAACAATCTATGGTAAAGGACGCCGGTAAATCATCTCCTTAACTCTCAAACTTTCTTATACTTGCAACACGAATTTTTTCCTCCTCAGGCTCCTGTTTTCAGTCTTTAAAGCTTAGCATGCTCAAAATGGATACTTTTTCACAGTTAAATATTTAAACCGGATACATCATTATCAGATATTTGGCTTGAAATCTTTTGACACCGTTTTCATAAAGCAATTTTATTCGGAAAAACTCTAATCGATTATCGTGAAATAACTAGATTTATCAAAATACATGACAAGAATCGCATGAGTGTTTCAGTGTTATAACCTAAGCACGAATGATATACAGATCAAAGCACATCCTCTGATACCAAAAATTCAAGAAATAGGATGTTATTGATTCAGAAATCCGAAAAATAGCATATTGGGACTCTAAGCTGGTTGGTTGGGCAATCGTTGCCAACCTTTATTCTGTATTTACCTTTATCCAGTCTGTTTAAAACTAGAAACAACTTTCTTTCCATTTGTATGACCACTAATGGGAACTCGAAATGTCTGTTCATTTGGAATAAATAAGTTCATATGCATCGGATAAATAGCCTCATTCACATGATTTTACTCCATTCTCGTAAAGTCAATTTTCAAAAATCAACGTTTTAAGAATCGAAATCATATGCGTCTGCAATTCGTTCTTTTATATGTAATTTTGTTTGGATTATTTCCATTACACACATTTATCAGCCGAGGCATGTTATTAGTATGGCTCCACCTCGTCGTGGTCAATTTATTATTTAGCTCCCGGTTTCGTTAAATCCCAATTTTTTAGAGAACACCAGGCGGTTGTGTCGTTTCATTTAAAGGTCGAGTGGTTTATTTTATCCGAAATATTTAACTTATGCGTAAATTTGTGGTCATGTTCGATTTTTTTGTCAGAAATTACAAGATTCTAATGAATTACTAATGAGCTCAGCCTTGGATTATTTGCATTAGCTATTTCGAATGATTTTAAACGCTTTTTGTACCATTATTACCTTCTCTCAAGTTTTACGGTGATTTGAACCCGGAGATGCTTGACTTTCACCTGGATTTATTGTGTTTTAATTTTGTCGAATGTGTTTGTTAAGATATTTAGTTTTATATGATAATATCCTTTTCACTTCCAGAATGTTTTAGCTTTTAGTGACGCTGGGACAAGGCAATGTATATTTAAGCAATCCTTGTTATTTCAGGATAATGGAGAAGTGTAAATAATCAGATAGTGATTTTCGTAACTTTTCGTTCGCGATATCGAATTAAGGTTTCTTTATTGTAGCCATGGTAGCTTTGGTCTCCATATTTTGAATGAGTGCTAAAAACATCGACTTTTTGCAGAATTTTGTTACATCTCTGTCTTTATCAGATTATTACCTTCACATTCATTCTGTGAACCAGATTTTTTTCTTCCTGTGTCTCCTTGAAATAAATATGTACCAGATACCAAAAAACAATAACGGAAATGACCGATCATCTATGATGAAATTTCTAAAATATAATGGAAACATCAGTCACATGCTTTATGCGGTGTCGCTAAAGGTTACCCCGGTCTCAAAACGAGATAACCCACCCTCCTCTGAGACTTCCTTTAGCTCATTGATGCATTTTAATCAAAAGAAATTTGGATACCGGGTCTTGCATCCAAAATCATCCACCGGGACTTTCAAAATCATCCAGTTTAGATATGGGTGGTGGCGTAACAAATATTTTATTTCTTTCCCCTCAATAAAATATACTTATTGCTTGTCAAAACATCACAGGTGTTAAAAACTACATATGCTTTTTAATACATAAAATATCCGTCTCTTCTAACGTCTTCTACCGGTTTTTGCACTTAAAAATCTACTTCGTAAAATTTAAAAAATTAACTTAAAAATCATCAGAACAATTCTTTCCTCAATACATGAATGAAGTGACTATCGGAAGAGAATAACAATTTATTCAAATAATTTTAAAGTTAATTTTTTAAATTTTACGAAGTAGATTTATAAGTGCAAAATCCGGTAGAAGACGTTAGAAGGGACGAATATTTTATTAATTTAAAAAAATATGTAGTTTAACCTCTGTGATGTTTTGACAAGCAATAAGTATATTCTATT
>JWZT01005579.1:54783-67235 GCA_000827895.1 Thelohanellus kitauei | reverse complement strand
TACAATTTTATTAAGTGGGAAAATGAGTAAATATAGTCCCGGTCCCATAATGCAAAAACGCAGAAATTATTTAAAAAATTATTCAGACCAGTTTTGAACAAGCAACTTTCTTCACCGTCAAAATAGATGTTCGAACGAAATTTTTCCTTACACGCGTTGCAGAATTTTTTTTTTCCCAGAAATATCACAGGTCAATTGAAACTGTATGATGAGCGCTTTTTAATAATGCTCTCAAATCATTAGAAAATTTATTGGTAAGTGTAAACGATGGAAATTATTTGATATTGCTTACATTCTGTTATTTGCATATGAGGATAGAGACCTTATTTACTCATTTTCCCACTTAATAAAATTGTAAATTATTAAATAATGGGTAGACTCATATTTAGCTGTAAATCACGTATGTCGTTTTCAGGTGCGCACTGATGAATGCTAGGGATGCTCGTTAGTAAATGGATCATGCTCGAAAGTAAATCGAAACCCTGTAAATTTGAAAAAGACGGAGTCCAAAGTGATTAAAAATAAATTTAATCTAAAGCTGGATTAATAGATTTTCGGTCATCAGTGGTCATGTCTTCTCTAATAAACCCCAAAATCGTTTCTATCCATTTGTCGTTATCATTATATTTGATGAACTTTTTGACATATTTTATATCAGAAAACGTACTTCATTCTCAAACATTTCTATATCTCCCTTTTTAACACATTCAGCAATACTGATGATGAGTACACTTTCAGGACTTTGATTAAATGTCTTCGGATAGTTTAAGATATTCCTCTATTTTTCTGTCTACATCATGTTTCAAACAAATGGTCGCCACCAGAGAAGTAGTCACACATCCTAGAATCCTCATATCCTCGTTATCGTTCTTGAGTAAATACCCCATGATCTATATTAGAATTACGAATACCTCTTCGAATAAAACTGAGGCAGATTCGTTATTATCAATGAGCAGATACGAAACTCCAAACTTAACCTTTAGATTTAACACAATGTCTTCATAGACTGACGGGTCGTCCATTTTTAACATGATCATCAGCAACTTTCGATACAAATTGCAAAATGAATCAGTTTTAAATTCCTTTTTATCTACATTCTCTTAATTAAATGTTCGAAATCTAATTCAATCTTTATGATCCCCCTGAAATGAGCCTCATCATACCATGTCGACTTCGATTTGGAAAGCTTTGCAGTATAAATTGACCCACAATGTAGCAATCTCCTGCTTTCTGATATAAATTCCATGCTTTTCTCATATCTTTAAGATGTTCCTCTGCTACATCAGCAGCCTGTGCATAAGCATAACCCGCGTCTGTATAAATCCATAAATTAACTATAAACATATTTATTGATGAATAGCTATCACCCGCTTTCACAAATAGCTCAAGGGAATCTGAATACAATTCAGGTCGTTCCTTTCTATATTTATGAAGAATTTTACTTGAAAAAGGTCAAAATTTTTGATGCTGTTTCGACGGTGCCTTTTGTGGCATTCATCAGCGATAGAGCTCCTTCATTAAATCTTGTTATTCAAACAAAATAATCACAATAAATATGATTATTTATTTACGGTTCATAAATTAACAAGCTATAATTGTGTAAATAATTGCATAATAAACATTTAAATAAAAAAATCAAAAGCTCGACATTTCACCTTCTAGTTCTATATTTTTAAAATCAACTTATGAAATTATTATCATGCAAGTGCACATGATTTTGGCAGATTTTAGAATATTTTTCGAGCCATAAATCGCAAATGATGCAAATATACCGATCCCTGAATTTGAGGTATAAATATTGAGTTCAAAATATGTTGACTTCTGATGTCCAAAAAATAATAGCAACCCCAAAAATATTTACTTTAATGTATGAATTGTAAATTTGTTAACAACCAAAAATAGAAGTATTAAAGACCTTCGAAAGAAGTCTTTTTTTTCAATTCGATGAAATTACTATCAGGATTTAATCTCAAAATATTGTTATATAGTTTAAAACATGATTTTGGCCAACGTATTTGATGAATAAATACTGCTACGTTTTCAACAAAACTTATCACATTCGGATATGGATTCTTGAAGTTTTTTATTAATATAAACGATGGCCCCATTGATATGATATGTAAATGATTTAAATTAATCGGTAATATCCAGCTAAAACTAGTTTATACCTATGATGAACACTGATGAATATAGCGATGTCCGGCGTTTACTACACAAAAACTGCTACTGCGCCCTTTGATCGTAGACATAATGCCACTATAGAAAGTTATTATCAATGGTACGCACACTTATAATTTGGGTGTTAATATTTTTAACTTTATTTTAAGAAAATACCCCTGTGATCCACATTTTTTTAAAAATATCGAAATGAGATTTAAATATATTTCCCTAATAGAATGAATGCATTTTTAAAAGTTTTTTTTACCTGCAATACAACATGACCATTGCAGTTTACCTGAAAATAAAAATTTGATATCCATTATATTATTTATTTAGCAAGTAAATAGCAATTGAAGCTCCTTTGAATGTGTTTGAAAGACACTGATTTACGATTAGCCAATTTTTATCGATCTCTTGGACATTAATCATTCTAATTTAATGATTCTTCTACAAAATATACATTGATTATATTGGATATCTAACTATTTTACCACAAGAGCGCTAAGAGGCCTTACTGGGTAGCCACTCAAAAAATTTAGGTTTGGCATTTCATTCCTGCTGGGTTCATTTTCCTCAAAAATTATTTGTTCACCTAGAGTTATATATTCATATTTTCAATCGTAATTTTTCAGGAAAATATAACAATATTAAGAACACTCCAGCTTGCATACAGTTGGCTGGACATTTGTATTTTAAATATATATGCCTTGCGATACAAGGTGTAATTCCAATTATTGTTTATTTAGAGACAATGAACGCACATTTAGATTTCTATAATTCAAGGATGTAAAAATTACAGAGAAATGAATAAATTAATTGAATTAATGGACAACCAAGTTTCGCTACGGTTTCTGATTAAAACTACATTGTTTGAGTTGTTCTAATTAGAATTTTTTTCATGAAGTATAACTCAAATTTAATCACAATTTTTAAAATTACTTGTTTATATCTCTGATTATCGAGAATTCATATTATCAGAAGAAATCATTCAGATTACAAATGAATCGTTAGCGGTTTTTGTCTCAAATATTAATATGATAAACGAAGATAGAAACAATATAATGTCTTTATTTCCACCTTTTTTCATCAGCAATGTTTTGTCAATTGCTCGATTTCGTATGTCTTGTTAGAGAAGCAATAGGTGTTCGGCTTGATTCGTAAGATTACCATTCTTTGGCCTTCGTAGCATTTTACGAGTGTACTTGATGGTGACCAATATTCGTAATCATCGTCCTGGCATGTACGACCTAAGATAAAAAATATGAGTACATACTTAGTATATTTGAAAAATCGACATGTGCAACGAGTGAATAATTTCGATGAGGCATCGTAACTAAAAGGTTGATTATCATGGTAGGTTTTTTGGTATCATGACTAAATACCCTTATATCATCGTTTTGATTAAAAATTCTTAACGAATACCAAATATTGGACCCATACGAATACATAAACTCTCGTGTGTCGGGGTTTATTCCATAAACTACTCCTCCTTGGTTAATTGAAGACATTTTCAGAATTGGAAACGCTGTTTTGGTCCACGTGCGACCGCCATCCATTGAAATAACATCATTTTGAAATGAACCAATGTAACTTTCAGGAAATATTGAGATCCAAGGCATTGGAAAACTTGCGTGAGTGTCCAGCGAGCACGGTAGGGATAATTTTACTGATTCTGGTTGGCTGCTGTTGTGGTTAAAGAGCTTAACAGGCGCAAAATATTTGCCATCATTTATAGAGATATAAGTGAGAGGTTTCTCATCATTCCGTTTGATATTTGCAAATATGTATCCAGGGATGTGTGGATGTATTACGACTGGACATTTTAATGAACTTTCCATGGTATCCAGATCACATGTAAGTTTGACAAAGGCTCCAAGATCGTTAATTGTGAATAGACATGTTTGGGCAAATTCATTTTTGACCACAATGTGATATCGATTGTGTAAATATGTAAACTGAATGATTTCCTGTCGATAAAAATTAATTACGTGTAGATCGTAATCTATGGCAATAGCATTTATAGATTGTCTCGTTTTACTGTTCCATATTAAATAATTCCATCTATTTTCGTCCTAAATTTATTTCCCGATTACAGCCGAATATGCCACCAGTATTGAAGAACCCGAAAAAAGATATTTGATATAATTGTTCACGCTCAGCAGTACCTTGTACGAGTATTTCGGATCCAATATTTGGAGGATGTTATTATCTGTGTTTAATAAAAATGATACTATGAACTACGACTATCAGTGGGTCGGTGATCATCCATGAAGCGCTTAGAATATGTGGAATATACAATGTGAAGTTTTGTCCGAAATTTGCACTGACCGAAAGAGTCCGAAATGTATTCTAGAATATATAAAAGACAAGCAACAAATGTAGATTTCGAGAGATATTTTTGATAAAAATTACAAATGAGTTAACTCTCAGTGTTAGCTTTATATTCGCCACATTTTAAAGATCATCGGACAAAACTTATATCATATGAATTTGTGTAGAGATCTATCATATCCAGTTAAATGGTTAAAATGATTTTGAAATAGGGATGAAATTTTTAAACATACACATAAAATTATTTCAGATTTAGAAGACTAATTCTTGTTCGTCAATTGGTATAAATGTATTTACATTAAACAAGGTCAAATTTATACTTTTTGAAGGTATATACAATATGCCGACATATAAACTGGATTATATGTCGACAAAGTATCAAAACGTTATGAATGAGAGGGCAAACGGGTCCCAGGTTGTTGCTTCCCAGTGAAACAATGCCGATTGGGTAACGTAGGTCTAGTGGGCAGAGGAAAGGGGTGACTATTTAGCAGGTGTGAGCCCTACACTACCCTAACTGCTTGCAGAAGGGTGCTTACCGTGGGTGCGTCCCTGCAGAACGTGAACAACGTCGCACTCCAGGTAGACGTAAAGTTCGTGCAGTAATGTACCGGTGCAGGTTTGTACACCTTCGATGACCGCTGTCAAAACAATATACAATAAATCTCTTTCAAGCTTGAAAGAATTGTAATTATATATGATTAAAATACGCACGCTCACAATTATCAAAATATATTCGGTGGAATTGCATCTTAAACTAAGTCATATTCAATATTTTATGATGTCATATTACGATTCAAATTATTTTGGTTAACTTTATATCAAATACAAGAGCATTTCAAAACAAAGCACAACCATATCCGACAATTAATTATCGAATTTATTTGGTAAGCTGCTTTATATCAAAATTTCCCGATTCGGGTTGAAAAATTTGAACATAAATAGCTTGCATCAATCCATTTTAGGAATTGTTATTTTCTAACACTATAATACGAAACTGTAATAAAAACTAGGCCCCATTTTCTTTATCTAATCATTTTTTTAATGATGATTACTTTAAAAATTCTGGTATGGTCTGTGAAATATTATAGTTTTATCCTCTACAAATTTTTATGTATTAATTCGTGATAAATTATGCCTTTAAATGTAAAAATTGTAATAACCATATATCGCTATCAAAAATACTATATGCTAGGGTAAGTAAAAGGTGATACATGTTGAAAATTGTACCAGAATAGATTTTATTTTGCACATCTTTAAATGAGAATTTGTGCACAGTACACATTGGGATAAAGAAATGACGGCTACCTTAGACTTTATTAATTTTAATTATGAGGAATGATTTTAAAATATATTGAAGTTTTCAATAAGCAGAAACTGAAAAAACGCAGTATGTTTGATTACATGGCTTGGAAATCCCCAATATTAATAAATTATCACCAAATCATATTGTAAAATGAATCTCTACCGATATGTCATAAAATTGCAATATTATCAACGCTCCACTATTTCAACGTATTACAGTCAAAATGCTATCTAACTACTTCTAACAGGTTCGAAATGACTCAAATATACAGGAATGCACCAAATCTTCGATTTTTAAAACTGGAAGATTATTGATACCTTATTATTCCTGAAATAATGGATTTGATTTAAATAATTATTTTGTTTATACTTCAATTGTTTGATATCTTTAACTTTTTTGCCAATTCAAAATTATCATTAAATATTTTAGCGTTTAATTAGAAAATATTATTTAAAGATCACGATTACATAATGACCCTTGTAGTCGGACTATAAGCTATAGCTTTTTTCCGAGATTTGAGCCCCGTTGCTTATATATTTACAAAATACAGATTCTTCGAAAAGTTAGCAGCTGGNGCTCGAATTCGTAGAATATTTAGCATATGTGTTGAGGGGTAAAACGAACATTTTCCGAGAGAGTTAACTGGTAGATTCGCTCTTCTCGATGCTCCAAAATATTACAATATTTAGCGTGAATATTTTTAAAATATATGTAAGCCATTTAAGAAGATTTTACCAAAATCTTAAAGAAACAACTTTGCCCTTTGATCAGTGAAGCAATGCAGTTACTACAATTGCATCGAATATGAACGTTTTAAGAAGTAAAAAAATAATTTTATTTCACAAAAACGGGGAACTCGGAACCTATAACAGGTCAGCAACACTTTTTTAATTAAAATGGATAACGTTTCTCTTCTGGAACACTTAAAGTAATTTTAAAAAATTCTAATTAATTTTAATACAACAAATGCCACATTCCGAACATAGCCGAAGGAAATTAGGTTCAATAAATGGTGAATGTAAAAAAATCAACAAATTGCATTAAATAACTATGTGTAAATCATTTTAAAAGTTATCCACAAATTATATTGCAAATTTCACGATAAAATAGATATTTTAAGTTTAATTATAAGAAAAAATTTGAATATATGAAATAACAGTTAAATCAAGACGTTTATAAAAAGTATAGATTTTAAATGAAAATGTTATGACAGTATAGAGCTATTTCCATTTGTAGTAATTTATTTTTTAGAGGTTAAATTTTTTCACTCAGAAAAAAAGGAGTAATATTACAAATCAATTAATGGGATTTCTCACTAATTTTAAATAGATAAATACTTACGATACTGTGTGTGTATAAATTAATTATATGCATCAGGTTTTCTGGGTACAACGGATGAGGGTAGTAATAATTATTCGTATCCGTATACGTGCTGTATACTGTCTCTAAATTCTTATCCAAATAAAGGAAATATTTGTCCTTGATTGAAACACAAAACACATAGCCTTTGACAGGAACTATAATGTTTACAGTTATTTGTGTATGATTGACAGTAATATTAAGGGTGCTAAATGATTTTCCTTCATCTTTCGAAGCGTAAACTATGGTACTGTGATGAATTGATTTTAAATAGATCATAGTACGGAAATTTGGGATAAAAAGTAAATACAGGCCATCGATATCAGAATTACTTTTTATCATCCCAACTTCATGGTTTGCATGCTTCAATTCGATCTTAAACATCATCGAATACTTACTATTGAGACTGAAGGAATCAGGCGTGTTGTTGATGCAGGTTCGCTGGTATACATAGGACTCTCGTCGAGACCCTTATTATTGGTCTGTTGTATGGCCAAAAATATCAGGAATAAGGACTTGTATTTGAGTATAAATCGAAGGATCATATCAATAAACGATGATTTATAACAAAAGTCAAATTGAATTATATGATCATTAATTATGAAGGTAATTGATAAATAGTTTTTCATTCAACCTAATATATTATAGTTTAAAGGATATCATTAAAAACTAACGAAATATTTAGAATTGTTTGGGAGGATTCGATAACTATTTATGAGTTAATTATTCTTGAAGTTGTCTGAAACAAAGTTAACATTAATACAATTTTTTGTACTAGTACGCATGAACAGAAATTCGTGTCCAAGATAGAAACACATCAAAATTTCTTCAAAACATATTCAAAGAGTAATAACGATGTAAACATTTAACAGTAGAATTCAATTAATTTCTGTTTATTTACAGGTTTTTAGTGTTTTGGTGAGGCGTTTTTCCGAAGTTTTGAATAATTTTGATACTATCAAGATTAAGAAAAACTAGTTACATTGATATGTTTGATAAATAAATCCACAGAACGGATATTAATGTATAATCAACACAAAATCAGAGTTTATGTTGCTGTAAAATGATTAAACAATTTTGGAATATAATTTTAACAATCGACAATTTGTATTTTCAATATATTATACATCTGTAGCATGATGAATATACATCTTTAGGTTTGTGAATTCCAAATATAAGAAATTTGAACCCAGACATCCCTCAGAAAGGCAAAAGTTATAAAAAGTGTCACAGGAGCACAAAAAAGTCTAATTACCATTTAGAGACTAGGATCCAGTTGTCCATTCATTAATTTATTAAGGTTTCGAAAGATTTTTGCAGATTTAAAATGAAAACAGACCAAAAAACACTATCAACAAAGTATATCTAGATGATTGTGAGTTTGACGTATTAACATTTAGTCATTAACTAGATCAACAGGCGTTAATGTCGGCTGTCTAAACATTTATCAATGATGCTTTATGCATATTTGTATAATGACTAATATTCACTCAGAAAAAGTGAGAACCAAAGTTTTCCTTGATCTGGAAATTATCATAGACAAAAATTTATCTCCGAGAGATATATCGCACAGATCCACATTTGGATAATATCAGACAAGACCTCTTTTATCAAACAGAAATCGAGGGACTCAAAACGGACACTAGAGGTTAATACACACGTTAAGCTGAATAGAAAAGGATACATATGTCAAGTGAAGAGAATTTATTCGTGTTGATAAACATGTACATCAATTTTTTAAATAATGCTTCCTGTGGCTACACGACGCCTGATAATTTATCAGAGAAGCAAAGAACAGCTCCTCTATACTCGGGTCTACAATAAATGGCAATTAAAATTTTATAAAAATTATCTCATGAAATGTTCCGTATTTTCCGGTGTATAGAGCGTAGCCTTATATAAGATGCACCCTCCAAATCTTAAATATAATTCTATTTTGTACATATATAAACCTCAGAGTTCAACTCCTGGAAAAACCCATGGCTTATATTCAAGAAAGCAGCTTAGACGTTAAAAATTCATATATTAGATGCACAGCTGAAATGGCGCAGGGTTCAAAATTTTCTGAAAAATACGGGAAACTACCTCTGTATATACACCAGAAAGCACGGTACTTGAAGGATATCATATTAGATCCGCTCTTGACAGACATCCAGCCTATGCATAAGACGGATGGCCATCTTGAATATCTTTTAGATATATGTGCACTAGGAACTGATTCTTTAGTAATGAAAATTAAAAGCTGATTGACAGAATCAGAAAGTTCGCTTCAAAATTCATTAATACAATTTTGATTAACCCATATGCGTCCATAATGTATACTTAAAATATACAAAATGTCGGAAGGGAAACTTTTGTTGGTGTATGGGTTCTTAAATTCTCCTGCTGATACGTAGCAGGAAGAGAACTTAATTTCACCATGCAAATGATTGGAGAGATAAGCAGAAACTCGAGTTTATAATTAGACGTAACCAGCACTCTTAAGGTGATGATACATCAGAACATTATTCACTCCGCGCTATTTAACTCTCAGGTCTGTAGAGTCTCTTATGAATATTCTAATGCCAATGACTATCCATCAATCAAGTGATAAGAAATGGTCATCCATTCTTACCACTGATGACATTGGAAATTCATGAGCTCGTATTCTCATGATTTTTATTTAAAATAATGTTTGAAAATCTCGTAATCACTTAAAACGTTTATAGATCATAAAGAGGCTATTTATTTATTGATTTTTATCATTAAAAAAGATGTATAGTAAATCAGTCTGATGAGTTTATTCTTCCAAATGTCGGTTTATCATTCATATTGAACTTAATAAAAAAACATGTTTCAAATCTATTCAATAAAACCACATATTCACAGATTTCGTAACGTGTGTAAAGCAAAATATTTTGACAAACTAGTATAGACGCGAATATGACTAAAACTTTAAATGTTTTGGTGAGTAATGGCGATCTTTATGTATAATTATCGACATCACAGACAATATACTATAATTTAATGTCTAAAATTGCATATTCGAACATCATTTTGAGACATGTTATTAAAAACCGAAATTTATCGACATTAAATTCAAACAAAAAAAATTCTTGTCTTTAAACCTAAAGCTTAATTTTGAAGGGAAAAATATGTATATTTATTTGGTATACGCAGGATTTAAATTCCATATTTTGGCATACTATATCAAAGACAGTTTTTTCGTAAGTATTTCAAAATGTGCATGATTATAGTTGTTCTCAGATCAACCATTTTTATCGATCATACGTATTCTTAAATGCTAAATATAATATTTTGAACATGTTATCGAGATGATCGTAGCAATACATTGTCAACTATTTGATTTAATAAATGTGATCTTCGTTCATACAGTAGTTGGTATATTAAAATTATTGAAAATTGTTCATTTTAATTTTACTATTACAATACATAGATTGATTGAATGTTGATAACCTTGGATCTGAATAAAGTTTCCATGAAATCTGAATTTCATGATTTTAAAAAAAGGTATTTTATTATTGTTTTTCGCACAATGTATAAAATTTTGGGAAAAAAGTCAAAATCAGTCTGATTTTTTTGTTTATGAACAAACACAAAATTAATATGAAAAATGACATTTACAATAATTTTCATGTAAAAAAAGTGGTTAATAAAAAGTTGTTTTATGCCTTTAAATTAAAATATTATCTCGTAGAAAATAAAGACACTGATTTACAGATAAACATGTCTAAGAATATTTTCGAAAATATTTATACACAAAATTAATTTGATTACTAATCAATAAAATCACACCTTTTAAGATTTATTAAGTAATCTTTGACCAAATAAATGCTCAAAATAAGCTATTCGTTAAAATGTCTAAATTTATTTTTTAAAAAGACATCAGACATGTCGAGTGTTGACAAAATGATTTAGTTAATCATACAATGCGATATTTATCTGTCTTTTACTGGGCTTTATTAAATGGATCACAACATCCTTGTTTTTTTATTATGTCTGGATTGTAATAAAACGTTTTTGACCCCATAAACTACCAATTAACTAGTTGGCTATCAATTATTGGAAAATAAGCCACTAAACCGAGGTACTCCGAGTTTTTTTTTAATTGACACACGAGGCCGGTTGTGAATGATGATGTTTTAATGAATTTATCTTATTATAGATACTTGATTATAATGAAAAAACAGTACATAACACATGAATAATTATTCTTTTACAAATACTCGTACGTAAACGTCCGACACCGAGTTTATAAAGCCTATTTTCTGTATTTAATAATTAATAAAAATCTAGACTGTCTAAGATTATTTCTATAGACATGTAAAATAATTTTATAGATTTCTCCGATAATTATAACATCAAATTTTCTGTCGCTAAGCTGCAATAATCTGCACATTTGATGTTAACCTATTTAAACCAGTAATTTATCAGTTATTTCAGTGCGATTATTATGCTGATTTTGTCAATCGGATTAACCAAAAATAAAACATCTGCCACAAAATTTATTGAAGCTCCTGATATTAAAAATGTAAATAATTGATAAATAGAAGATCTTTCATGACCAAAACGACAAGTTTGAGGTAGTATCAAACGAATACGTGCCAGATTTTACATTTTATATAACCAAAAGTGTAAAATCAGATGGAAATTTCTCAATTTACAGATATAATGTCAACACTTCCTCGTTTGAATCTGTAGTTATCCCACTTCAAGGTGGGATATCAAGTGTGGATAAGGTGGTGGCTTTCAGCCACACAATGTTACTCATTTCGAAAACTAAAAAAATTGTGTTCAGCATCAATCAAGATTTAGATGTTGAATGGATTCAATCTTTAAATCCTGATGAAGAATATAAACCGCATCCAGATTACAATAGCCATATTGCTGTATTCACTAATAAAACAGAAGTAAGAGTTTTTTGTGATGAAATTCGGTGTTAGTTAATCGTTATTTATTGATTTCAATACTAAAATTCCTATAAAAAATATTTTGTGATAATGTCTCAAATATGACTTGGGTCTTTCGAGACGTTTTAATCCACATCGATGCTTCACTGAACGGACATTATATTGACCGCGATTAGAACATTCTTAAAATACGACTGTCCAAATCAGGGTAGTATCCGGACTAAGACTCATCTGTTCGAACAGAGTAGCTGAGTTGAAGACTTTCACTCGCTAAACATTCCCACACATGCCATTTCCTTCAGACTCAAGCACCAAAGCAGTATTCGCTCGCTTAGAAAACGAACAATTTTTAATTTATAAGAAAATTAAAAAATTGGTGATATATT
>JWZT01005579.1:33280-51234 GCA_000827895.1 Thelohanellus kitauei | reverse complement strand
TTTTCTAATCATATAAAACACAAAAGAACTTTTGAATTTCATCATCGGAAATTTGGAAATGGAGATTGTGTAAATTAAACATTTTTACCAAATTCAAAATGACGGTAACCGTTGAAAATTTAATATCTTTATTAATTTGATCATGTTATCACAAATTATCTCTTTATTGTTGTTTTTATGATCAAATATTCGACAATACATGATCAAATAAAATATCTGATTCTGAACTTAATAGATTAATACATTTTAAAAAGTTGATTGTAGCAGCAGAATGAATTAGTAACAAAGAACCTTGATTTTATATCATTTTAGTGAAAAATTCTGCTGATTAGGGGAAAACTTGGATTCTTTCGTCAAAGTATTCTGACCATGCGTAAAGCTACTAGTAAAACAGAACTCCATTTTATAATGCCCTGATGGTTTACGCTTTGCTTATTTTGTTAATAACGTCCTTAAAATGTCAAACAATTGGGATTTTATTTATTTACTTAAAGATTATATGTAAACATAAACAAAGATAGATTTTTGATTGAAATAGGGAAGTTTGGTGATTAATACGCCAATTTTATCGATTGTCCAACAATAAATTATTTTTCGTAAACCTTGAGTACATTTGACCAATCCATGTTTAATTACCATATCCTAAGCTAAACATGAGAGGATACTCGAAGATTAAACAGATATAATTTTTTAAATCAACGATGACAGAACTTGAAAATGCTGATCGGTTAGTAGAAAATGCAGAATATTTATTCAATCCAAAGTGCATAATTTTGAAAATATTTTAGTAAGTATTAACATGTTTGTAGTTCTAAATATCGAGCAAAACTAGCTCATGATATGTTCATTGTAGCTGGCGATGTATACCGAATATCAGAAAAATTCGAAAGTATTGTATGTTATTACATTAGAAGCAGGATATGCATACGAACAAGCTGCTAAAATAGCTGAGTATTATAAAAAATACAAACTTGCGGCAAGAAATTACAAATGGGTCGGCAATTGCAAATTGAGACATCAATCCGAATTCCCAATAGACTCTTATTTAAAAGCGGTGGCGATGTACATGCAATATGTAATTTAAAAATGATTTAGGATGATTATAACGGCGTTGAGCAATGTTTCGAATTAATAATCACAAATTTTGATGACTACCATATCCAAAAATCGGTTGCTCCGAAGATTTGCGAACAATGTATAAATACGATTAGGACATCTGCTAAGAAGCATTGCCTCCAAAATTATTTAATCAATTTAAATTTTAAATTCGCCAAATACCATTTTGTTGAGAAAGATTACGAAAAATCGCTTATATTATTCAAAAAGGTATTTTTGGTTGTTAGACAGGTAATTAATACGAATATCATCGTTGATTCATACAAAGAATATATCGATCTAAGTTGCATATACGTATGTCTCATTTCAATCATTACTCAAGGACCTGATGCCCTAAAACACGTAGATGATGTTTGCAGAATATCAAAGGAATTCGAGCAAAGTTCGAAATATTTATCCATCAAAAGCATCGTACAATCTATAAACAACCTTGACTATAAAGAACTTGAAAATACGGTATGTTCCGATCCTATAGCAGTTGAATAGTTTAGATATAAATGATGAGACCATTAAATTATTTCATTCAAGAGCCATTGAGAGTGTTCATAATTCAACAGAATAAAACTGTGTGATTAAAATTAATTTACCATTTTTTCTTTTAATGTCTCGATTTTTGATGATTTGTCAATCTGGTTTTGAATACAAATAAATGGTAACTGATGTGATATAATAAAATATCTGACTGTAGTGCATAAACATTTGCCTGTAGGTTACTTGTCACACTCAAGCAAAGTTTGAATTACTGATGTGATCGCTAGATAAAAGAAATCTAAAAATTTTCGTTTTTTCAAATGTTTCATTCATTTAAGGCCAATCCTCAGTGCCATGGGTAAAATTGATAAAAATAGTGATTAATAAATAGATGGATTATCGAATAATTATTTTTTGCAAAATATAGATAGATTTTTTCCTGTTATGATTCATGACCATCATGACTCATTTAAAGTTCAAAAAATGTACTAAATTTTAAACAATTGGCCGTTCGACAACTAGAAATTCATGGCAAGAAATATCAAAACATAGTCACTAAATTTATCGAAATATTTAAATAGTTTGAGTGAAAAGCATCCCTACAACATATGATATGCAAAAAACTGTAAAATAAAAAATATTGTTCAGAGATACCATCTGCCGATAAGTCATTGTGTTTTCATCAGAGAGTGAATGCGATTGCTTGAATTAAATTTAGATCTTTTAAATATGTACATATTTAACAAAACGCACTCTAGTGAATGATTATTAACAATAGAAATAGATATAACAACGACATTTTTTTAAAGAATGTTCATAAATTGAGAACATTTAATATTTTTGGACAGAAGAAATCAGTGCTGACATTTAAAAAGTACCCATGTTATTGTGTGCCTGCATTAAATGATAAATGTGAAATATATACAAGAATTATCATGCTTGTCATATATATATGTTTTAATGATTGATTGATATATTTTCAGTATTGATTTCCCTTCGCGAAATGTTTTTAATCGACTAGTCAAACCACTCAAGTATTATAATTAATGGCTTGTTTAATATGATATGTAAAGCATCAGGATTTAGTGCATATGTTCCCCCATATGAAGGTTCCTTTGAAAATAACTAATTTTTAGAAGTTGAAATTTGAATTTTGAACAACCGAAAAATAAATGATGCCGAATATAGACAGGGGTGGCCAAAATTGTGAAATCATGTTAAGATCATTTATGCCTATTGACAGCCAAATTTAATGACATGACATCTGTAAAACTCACAAAATAAAATTTGAAAATTAAAATAAATTTATAAAAATCATTTTAAATGAATTACATCTTAAATGCTATCGGTACAAATTTCGTTGATTCTGGCATCCGACCTAGGCCGTATTGTCGAGATATTTTTTGTAACCAGTTTGGATCACAGGAATGAAATATTGATGATTTTAAATCATCATATCAGGTTTTAAGATTCTTCTACATTTTTAAACATCACTTGATCTTATTTACTGCCTTACCGTTAAATCACATTTTTGAAATTTAGGTATTTTTTATTGAGTTAAAAGTTGCACGGTTTTGGGTTAAATTCGGCCGGTTGTTCAGTCCAATTTGGTGCCGATGTTTTTTTAACGGCGGTTTCCAGTATATTTGGTTTTTTTAGTCTAATTTGGTTTTTCGTCCGTCTAATTTGACTAGAAACCCCACGCAAAGAGCAGCTGCCCTAAATTAGATTGGAGAAATTCTATTTTGGACCGAAAATCATGTAAAAACAAAAAAACATTTTCCGTTTCGTCAATAATTTGTTTTTCTCAATTTATCAATTATTTCTCAAAAATGGAAAACTGGTTGAAAAACGAGATAATTTAATGTTCGTCGGTGTAAATGTTTTATCTGAATTTATTTTTACAGTTCTTTTAACCTTTGTATAATACAGTAGGTAATGTATATCCATAATTTTGATCCACGAGTTTTATTAGTTGCAGCAATGTATAGACGATAATCCCTGAAATATGCCAAAAATGAAAAAGCTGGACCATCGAAATGGTTACGTGTCCTCTCAAAAGGTTTATAATGTTTATATTGACAATTTTATCCAAGAAATTAGAATGTTTCATAAAACATGCTAAATATTTTTTAAAAGATATAGACTTTTTAATATGTCATATGTAATCCTATTCTGGCAAAATAAGTAATTACGTTTTTACTGGCAAAATTATTTGCCGTGAACAAGGCTTAAGCTTTCAGATTGATGATAGAATAATTTTGATTGATATTACTCATGTCAGAAACTGTGATATTGTTCAACCTCAATAAGTTCAACTCGATCGGATTCATTTAAACCTAGTAATGGTTCAATAAATCCTGTTATGCCATGGTCTCGTTTTAGGTGGTGGTAAACTGCAATTTCACTCTAAAATCATTTTTCGTGAACAATGCTTACGGAATAATGAGTATTTTCAATCAGATATGAGTACAATAACTTAACATTCACTAATTGTCACCCATAAATATGTTTTCAACATATTTCAGAAAACGACGCTATCATTAGATACGTAAATACTGGAGATTAGCATCAACAGTACTACAGAGAGTATCATTGATAAATTTAGGAAACGATTGCTGAAACTATGGGACGTCTTGAATGAAACACATTGATAAAAGAGCATAAATCTGACATATTAAATGTAAAATGGCGATTCATGGCCAAATGTAAAAACTTTTATCAAATTATTCATTTTTCACATCTAAATTTTCATTTGAGAAGTCGTATATATATTGTAAAACACGTCAACGATCGACACAATCTTCGGCAAAGATCAAATAATTGTTAAATACACCTGAGTAAATAAATGTTTATACACTAAAAATATATACTCTTTATTAACAAAAAGTTAAGATGAAAATGCATAAATGATAAAATTAGCTTCGTAACAGACAACAAGTTAAATTTAATCACTATTTGGATTTGTCACAATCGCGCCGTATAACACAAGATTCTCTGATGATAAATACACCAAAAACACAAAAGGTTTAGTTACATAAAATTTGTATGGCTGTGTATAAGGCTCCTCAAAAGTTGCCTCATCATCTTTTTCTGCATTGACGCCCAATTCGTCAACGTCCAGATTTACCACTTGAATCAAATTCCCAATATAGACTGTTTGATTCGTCGCACATCCGAAATCGGAATGTAGTGGGTCAAAGATATCAGTAACCCCGAAATGAATCAACGTATTAACCAAATCATTTTGACTCAATATTTCAAATTTTGGCATCTTCAAATCGACGAATTTCATTGAAGAATTTTTAAAATACATAGGCATTAGATCAAGCTATTTAAATGAACTAAAATACTTTCAAATTTTTCAGCGCATCCTCAATTGTGCGGCCTTTACTTGGCAATACTATTACCGAAAACAGGGATTCACGTTCAAAAGGTTTGAAAAGAAGCTGAAAATCATCATCTGGTGAATCATATATTGGAATATTACTTTGTTGATTCATCATTGAAACCTCGATCGGTTGACCGTTATCATCATAAAATATTTCAGTCTGGGTTAGCGTATCGTCGAAATTCCTTCTCCATTCGGCGGTAAACGATAGTGCGGTGACAAAAATCGCTTTATTGTCAGCCAGCATTGATTCTTCAAACATATGTCTTATCCATCCATAGGTCTGATCATATACCCAATCATTCATTTTACGAACTGCCTCGGATCTATTCGACGCATCAACTTTTATTTTATTGAGTCGATAGATTAAATATGACATATATTGAAATTCGTTAAATAGATCAAATGAGTAGAAAAGTGCTGAATTCATGTTAGTTGATTCAATGAACAAGGATACCAAATCAAACAATTTATAAGCAGACTCGGAGGTTTTCCATGTGTCTCTATCATCCTTATCAAAAATATCTCCTAAAAACTGCGTAAGTTGGTCAAAACTCCTTCCATCGAGTCCAAGGTTGACCGTTGCAATCAGAGTAAAAAAACATAGACCACTTAACGCGAGGTTTCCAGGGGTATCTTGAGAATTATATATCTGGCTGAGAACAGTAGATGTGAATGTATTAATCCCTTCTGGTGACGCTATCATTTGCAATTAATGTAATTACTTATACCGAGTTGATATTAATTACTGATATTAGTTGATCGTACATTAATCAAATCATCCAGGGAGCAAATTAGATTGTCTATTAACTTGCAATTTGAAATAATTGATCTGCGTAAATCTATAAATTATTTTAATGATACAAATTATATCTGTAAATAGCTAGAGGAGGCCGCGATGAACATGAAGGTTAAGAAAGTTGTTCACAAAAGGTAAATTAAGGGTATATTTATGCCATACATGGAGATATCAAAGACGAATTTCGGTCGCCAGTAGGCTCAGGATTCCGTGTTAGTTGCCTTTGAAACAAACATAACCGTTTCAAATGCGGGCGGCTAATAAAACAACACAAATAATAAATATATTAGAAAAATGTTATGTTATTCTCAAATAACTTAATGGGAATTAATAGAAAACCACCCTCCGCCATACAAATATTTTCAATGCCATATATTCGACATTACTTATACCATGAAATGAGAAATGTATCTGTCGAATGCCAGAAGTCTTCAATACAGGCTCTCACCATAGTAAAGTTAAACATTTAACAAGCTTGCCTTGTTGGTGCTACATTTTTGGATAAATGTAAATATCAATGAAAATGAAGTAATCCGATTGTCCTACGATATATATAGATCAGTATATATCATCCACCTTCGATATTCTGACAAAATAATATCATGGGTCAAAAAACATACATAGTGAGTATATTTGGAATCGTGATCAATAAACTACTGACAAAATCGTGGAAAAACAACCATCAATAAATAGGCNGAGTGTATTTATTTATCTTTATTCTTCCAATTTGTTATTAATTTGTAAAATTTTGCAAAGCCTATATGTAGAAAAGATTATATGGAAGGTATTATACGGATGATGGTGGGTTGTAATCATTTGCAATATGGCATATATCAAAATTACAATCTATAACTCACTGGTTGGGTTGGCGTCCCAACATTTTTTTCATTTGTTTTCACAATATGATTCGTGTTTGATAGCATACTATAGGTTTTTCCACTTTGGTAACTCTTTAAAACATCCAAATGATATGTAAATTAAAAATATGTCAAATAGATGTTAGTTATTGCGTTCGGGCAATTATTTATTAATTTATGGCATCTTTAATCGAATAAACTGCAAAAATTATTAATTCGTTTGCAAAGATTATTAAATAGACCGACAAACTCTATACAACAGATTAAGTTTTACAATTAACTGTAGCTTGTCTGATTATATTCTATTTATAATAGTTAGCTGTCAGGCATACACACTGATATATTCTTTAATGAAGACCTTCGTTTGATCACCAGATAATTTTTATTTATCAATGCCCTATAACCCTTAATTATCAATATCATCGTATAATATGGGTGATCCTAGATGATTTTTGTTTGATTCTCTACAATATTTTTCGTGGAATACAATAATCAATATGTTAAATTGAATTCATCTTGTGATGTTTAAATTTAGTTTAATTTTCTCGAAACTAAAAATAGTTATTAAACAGATAAACATTAATACATTTGTACAAAGATGTGTTCCCAGAAAGCACCTGCAAAATCTGGTCTCCTCGTTTTTGACCTTGGTGTTGTTTCTAAGTTGCAAATTCAATACTTTCTTAAATAAACGTTTGTCTGATGAAGATAAAATACAGATCTTGATTAATGCACATCCGAAGTACCAATTGGCACTTTTCTTGGCGATTAAGCACCTCTAACTAAGACGATCGCGGAAAGTGCAAGGCTGATTCTTTTTCTTATAACCACATATAGATTCATCAAGTTTTCGCTGAATAATTAAACATGGAAATTGATATCTCGCATCTGATTATAAAGCACATAATAACAAAAACAATGTGGTTAATGAACCAATCAATGAGATGAATAAACCAGACGTTAACAAGATTATAAAAAATAAAAAGTGATATTTTCAATGATCCTGATGGTTTTTTTCGTCCTGATTTACTGGAAATCATATTTTCTGGGGTTCTAAATAAAACATAATATATTTTCAAGCGATCTACCATCTCTTCAACAATCTAAATCATGTATTTAAACCTAAATGGTATCAATAGATCTGTATAATTTATGGTTTACTATTACCATATAGGACCTCATAAGAGTTTAAAAAGTTGTAATACATTTGTTTAAGCATAGGCAGCATACAGTAAAACACCAACCGTTTGGGATAAAAATACTGTTTATTTTTAAACTTAAAAGGGATTGAAAAACTTTAGATCCGGCAAAGGCAATTAAATTAGTAAATCTAAAAATTTATCTGTTATATCACAGGTTAATGAGCGTGGAAGCCAACGCTTCTTGAAAGTGTGTTAAATATACATTCTTAAACATCGTTGATCTTCTCATGGCTATTAACAAAATTAAATTGAAAAAATACATATATTTCATTATTTTGTGGTTAGTTTGATAATTCGCTTTAAAAAATTCTTTTTTAAGCAACTGGTCAAATAAGCATTATTTTTCGATTAGAGAACTCAGCTTTGCACGTTGAGAGATAGAGATATCTGTTTCTATTGTTTTATGAAAATGGTAAATCCAGAAACATCGTAATTATACTCAAATAATTGAATGATTATAAACAAAATGTATGAAAACCTGATTGTGTGTAAGCAGTCACAAGTCGCTGTATATAAATATTGACATATAATAGGTTTTCTGTATTGGTGACACTTCGAATAAATTTTTCTAAATTATTTTTGTTTTTAACCATTTACAAATAAAAAAGATGTATTTAAAATTGAAACCACTTAACGGACATCATAAGTGATAAAATAAAACAGAAAACTGGTGGCTGAAATTATCATAAATTGGCTACTCCAATGATACAATATATGAAAAAAAACAAATAAAAACAATAAAATGAGATTTTTTTTATCAATAAATATCCTGAATTTTTACAAATACATTCGATACGATAATTATTTGAGCTCAATTAAGAAACACATATCATAATGACCAATTACTGACACAAAAACCATGGCAATACTTTTTATGACTGTTTCTAGATTAATTGACTTGTGATTTATATTATGCATCATTTGCTTTCCGAATTACATAATTGTTTGTAATCAGTATAATATGAAAAATTAAAAAATCGATTCTGAACAAAATTATCATGAATAGAAATGCGTATATTGAACAGTGAGACCATCATAAAGTCTTTAAATATGTTTTGTAGATGCCGAGCGGGCTTAGAATTATTTATGTGAAAAATATTCATTAAAAACATATATAATACTGGTTCACTTCAATAAAATAATCTGTCCCATATGAATGTATGGTAACAATGTCCATTGTCATCAAAATAATTAAATCCATTTAATTCAAATATCTTGAGGAGATCCACCCCATATACTCCCTCATTATTCATCACATATTATATATGGATAAAATTCTTTAATTAGTTTAATAATTAAAAATTATTTCTATTCATAAACAAATATAGACATGCTAAATGTATTGACTGGAATTTCAGAACAGAATTCGTTTATTTAAATTTTGATATATCGCCGAATGTGATTTATATGTTTCGGAGGTGAATCGTATTACGAATGAATTTTTTTAATACTTAAAATCAATTCAACTCATTCATATATGGTACAGTCGGAAATCATGGATATTGATGAGATCGTATGGGAATGGGATTTATCGTCCTGGAATTAGATTCATTGACCTTATGAATAGCTCACTTTTTAGTTGATCAGACGGAAATATTCTTGATCATGATTTGGGCTCATATACCGTGTTACAATATTTATACATTTTCACGTTTGGTGTTAATTTGAATAAACAAGTTTCTTGTCTGATCCTATATATAAAGTGTATCGTTTGTCATTAATTTTGGTTGATTTAAGATTTTAAGCTTTTTTTAATTAAAGCTATCAGTAATCACAAAAACCATAATAAAAATTATAAACAGAACTCGAAAAGCATTCTTTTCATACATGTGAAACGTCCTTTACACAATTGTATGATAAATCGTTTAAGTGAGGTTTGATTTTTCGGGCGTCGTGAACGATGTTAAGCGAAACCATGGGTTCGATAAGATATTAAATACCGTCTAAACTTTCAAATATCACAATAATTACACCCTTCATCTACTAAAATTTCTGAATTTCCAGAAATATTAGCGTTAAACTTTAGAGAAACTGAAATATTACTCATATTTTGAAACAAATAGTGTTTCTATTCTTAAAGGAACATAATCAATATTTTGAATTATCCTCCTTTATTTTGCCGATTTACAGATTTTGGTTAGTATATATTTGACAATTGAAGCTTGTATTAATTTTGTCCTAAGTTTTTATAAATGAAGACATTTTGTTTCTTTTTCAGTCAGATATTAAACGAAAAGTTGTAATTTGATTGCAAAGTTCGTACTTCGATTTCATCATATGAAATAGGTTCCATTTGGTCACAATCCGCGCATGACAAAACATAGTCAATTAAATTTTGCCATAAGCCAGTCTGTTCTAAATAGCGAATAACCGAATTCTCTAGTAAAATTTATGTCGATTTAAATAGGAAAATTTGCAATATTAAGAAATTTTAGCTTAAATTAACTTTTGCCTATGAAGTGACCTGATAAATATCTATAGGCTTTCCCTATCCATTCTCGACAGTCATTCTGTATAATGCGGCTTCGAGACATGTTTATATTGGTTAACTATTCAGTCTAGTTGTAACGAATGATGTGTTCCTTTGATAATATTCTCCCAGGTTCAAAACAATTATTCAATAGTATTATGTTGTGGTGAATACGGTGGTCAAAATACTATTTAAATTTCATCTCCAACGGTTGAATTTTGTTAAAATGATCATAAAATTATATTTTTTCATGACATCATGTGTTAATTTCGTACTTGAGAGATTGAACTTTTTCCATTTTTTAACCAGGTTTATGGCCAAATTTAACTTGCAGGTGGCGAAATTTTATATCAAAATATGTAAACGGATCATTAAATATCCTTAAATTATTATAATGACAGATATATTCATTAAATATTTCCAATAATTGACCTTGCTTGTTGTAACTCGACCCCTGTACTGAAATTTTATTTGACATGCACTCTCAAAATTTAATATATCTGCCACCTACTTATAGAGCCTCTAATCAATTAGCAATTGTTCCCTGGGATTCAAATAAATTAATTTAAAGTACCACGTTTAGAAATTCATATCAAATACCCTTAATGAATAATTTACCTCTAATTTGGAAAAGATAAAGAAATACAATATTATTTTAAAAAAATAAATGCAGGCTGTTTAAATAGTGGCTGATGTACAGAATAAGCTTTCAGGTGTATATCTTGTTGATTTGGTAGTCTTGAACCTTTCTTGCCTTTTTATTATTTTTAAAAGGATAACATAATATAAATCGCGAAGTAGGTAATTTGACCAGAAAACTCACGAATAAAACCGATATTATAACGGTTGCTAAAAATATGATGTGATACAAATCTGGTATAACATAATTATGTACGACGATATCGGTTTTTATTTTCCACTTCATCTAAGTAACTTATGCCATGATATTCATAAACAGCCGATGAACCTTTATTAATAAATTCATTACACAATATATTCTTTGGAATGCAATCTTTTTCACATAAATGGTGTGAATCGGGACATTTTTCTTAATAATAAAATGATTTACTGCTACAACCCTTTTCATCCGATCTATCACGACAATCATTTATTCTATTACACATCACATTATTTTTAAGGCATTCTGAACTTTCGCATTGGAAGCCAGTACAATATCTTTCTAGATATTAAAAAGGGATCACTTAAGCAGTCACTGTTTTGTCCATCACAAACATATTTTTGGGGTACTTCTTTTTCTTTGCAATAACAAAAATCTTCAGTTTTGATCAATGGATTACAGTGAAATGTGCATCCGTTTGAAAAGTTTTCATATGGATCTAATTAAGATTAAATTTACTTTCAGAATAGATTACATGAATGCTGAATTTAAGATCAGAGAAATCATGGTCTGACACAAGATCAAACCTAGTCGGATATCGAAGATCAACACGGATCAATTGTGCACTTTTGGTAAAAAACAAATTATATTTGATGATTCCGAACGTTTCTACTTGTTCAACCTTTACAAAGGCCTATTTAAACATATATAATGTGAAAAAACGTTAGAAAATACGAATTATTATTAGAATATGACAAAGAAAATCTTATATTTTTGAGTTGACATTAAATTGTTTAAAATATATACATACCATAAATATGGATGATAATATAAAAAATTCAATATTTTTATAATTATAAACGATAATATTCAATGAGCATTTGGCCGTCAATGTTTTATTCGTAGTCGTAACAATATCATCGATGGATATCTATGCTGAATGTACAATTCGATAATATCCTCAGTGATACTTTACGATTAACAGATAATTTTCCGGATTTTACAATCAATCTTACACTCTGCGGCGATTAGGAAATAACTCTACTCCATATTTCAAAATTAGTGCCATTTTCGTGGAAAATTTTTACAAATAATTCTAGTCTTTTGCTAAAAAGTTGAAATGTAGTTGAGAAATATTCATCATTGACTGTTCAGTGCTAAATTAAAATATATATAATGTCAAATGTCTACAATTCTGTTTAAATAGATCCGATTGATATTATTTTAAATTGATATAAATTCTACATTTGGTGGTCCTGATTAGTTACATTCACAAGCATAACCTTAACAGTCGTTTCTAGTGATTAGATTGGACCGGATAGTATTTGGTCAATCTGAATTCCCTCTTCACTTTTTTGTAAAACGGTTGGGGGCTCTATTTTAAAAGAGGATTGTGTATCATTGCTAAATTCATAATATATGCTTGCGATGTTATTTAAAACCAATTTAATATTCGAATATATCAAAATTTTTTGATATTAAATACATATATCATCTACAAACCTGTAGTTTTTTGTCTATTGTTGGAAAAAAGAAGTCCGCACACTCTTTCGAACCATAGTACACCACACAGCAATGTGAAAGGAATAACACCCAAAACTACACATTGTAGAAATTAGATATTACAATATAGAATATTGAATCTTCTAGTTTTATAATAATTTTTTTTAAGGATACTTTGATACCCTTGTAAATGACATATTATTTAAACAATAAACAAATGAATAATTGCTTTAAGCCATGAATTTGCATGAGGCATTTATCCTCAATTTCACAGGTGATAATGATGGAATTTGACATTCTAATAAATTTAAAATAAATATATTCATTAAGAAGGGTGTTTTTTGTTTCTATTCTATGTTACGTCAAAAGATTCCATGCATTTATGTACACTGGATGAAAATATTAAGAAGGTTTCTGGCTGATATAATAGTTTATCATTCATAAGATTAACGCATGCTATTTAGTTGCCTCAGCTATTCTCTACCTTTTTCTCATGAAATTATAATAATTATTGAGGTAATATTTAATACTAAAATATTCGAAACAGCGAATGTTCCAACTTAAAAGAATTATATTAATAATTTGTTTCTGAAAAGAATTATTAATGTTAAAACTATACATTTGTTGAGATAAGTATTCCGGCAATATATTTGAATCATTCATAAACTTATATCGGGCAAAAATGATGAAAAAATCAAAAATTTTTAATAAAAGTAGACATTTTGTAAAATATTATTTTCAAGATCATGTAAAATGCGATTTGAATGTTGACAGATTAATTATAAACCATTCTCTGTGGAAATACGCCTAATTTCCGACGATGAGATTCAAAGGTTCAGACATTATATGAATTTTCAAAAGTAAATAAAAATTCCATTTTTTGGTTCTCAAGAATAATCATGTAAATCAAGAGTCTACGTCCAGTCGTTTATTGAGATTTGATTTAGTCTAGCAGCAATCATCATTGCCAAATTCAACATTAACTTTTTATAATAAAATCAAAATCGGAATATTTGAATGTCATCATCTAATAGTAGGCCTTTTTGGCCGAGAAATTCTGTAAAAAATGATCCAAATTTGTCTTAATACTATATGGGCACGAATCAATTCATAATAATTAAAAAAGAAAATTTCAATGATGATTTGTCGAAAAATACCTCTTGAGTTGAAATCAAGCTAATATTTGATCCTTCGTATATGACCAATGTCTGATTTTTAAGATGTAATGCATAGTAATGATAATCGTCAAAATATACAAACTTCTGCACGTCTAAATCAGTTTTGGAGCATTCGATGTGTGAATAAAACCGATAGAAACAAATTTGACCACTTTTTATCAATGATACAGACCTGATGTTACCAATTATTTACAGGTTATTGTGAGAATATTCGAAATCAGTAACATTTTGCGCCAGCAATTTCGCATAATTCGTTCTCAAACATAACACAAACAAATTAGAATTCGTATCCAAAATCAAAGATAAATTCATATAATGATCGATGGCCAGAGATGATATATTGAATCCCAGTAGATATAATTCTGTTCTGTATATTTCATCCCGGTGTTTTTGATAACTAGAAATAGTGTAATTTGAAACAGAATAAATGTAATCATTCAATAAATCGTAGAAAAACGGTAATGTTCGATTCACGTCTGGTGGTATTGGAACATATTCTGGTTCGAATTTTGGTAGATGATGACCCATATAATCTAGCTCGTAACGAAATAACGTTTTCATTGATTTAAATAACATGGAATTTGAATATTCTAATAAATTCACAGTGATACTGTTTGACACACAAACTTCCGCCTTTTTACCGGCATTATTACTGTCCCATACACGAGCAGAGCATACACCTCGGGCCAGTTTCGTGAATCTAATTATCATTGATCTTACCCGTTAAGAGGCGTGACGGGTCTGTGTTCAGGTTCACATTTCAAATTTACAGTTTTGAAATCAGAAAACCTGTCTAAGATGCAATAATCGTCCTTGAAAAAATAATTAAAGCGGCTGTGATAAAAGTACTATTTACCACTGAAAATCTTCGAGATAGCATGGGCAAGATTTAGAAATCATCTCAGTGTCTGTCTGGTTATCTATGCAGGTGGAGTTCATGTTCTTTTTCAAGTAAATTATTTCTTGGCCTTGGTAACAACTACCATGGTATCTTGTCAAAATCCAAGGAGAATAATCTTCCATTATGCATGTTCGTTCTGTCATTAAAAACCAGATTCACTTAATATCTTCGTAAAATCAACATGCGCAATCAACAGTGTAGATCTGTTTGCATCATGTCCATAAAAAATTGCTCGTTCTTTCTCGGCAGTTCCGATGATTGCTACTTCAATTACGAATTGGTCTTCATCGAAAATTGATAAACCATAATAAGTATTTCCTTCATCAAACGAGTATATTAATTTGTTTGTCGATTGATTAAGTCCCAGGATTATTCCTCCCTCGTTCATGATACGAACCGGAAAATTTGAAAACGGAACTAGTTTCCAGATTTTACCTGCGTTGAAAGTTATAAAAAAATGAATTTGATCAGTTTGATAATGCCCATAATATCCTGCTAGCGATATTATCCATTCTTTCATAAAAAATTGATATGGTTTATATACACACGGAAGATGAAATTGTCCATCGCCTAATCCGTTCACACATGCTCTATTTTGATAATCAATTTTCATTTTTCCAAACATTTTCCCATCATTCTTCGAATAATATGTATGAAATAACTTTAGCTCTGGTCTGACATTTGCGTATATGACTCCTGGTAAGAAGGGATGAATCAAAACTGGGCATGTGTTTAAAGTTTTTTTTGATAGGTCACACATAACGGTTACAAAGTAGGAACCCTTATCATATGAAGTAAAAAGACATCTATTTTCCAAGAGATCCGTTGCAACTATGTAATAATGACCATGAAGGTCGTCGTATTGATCCAAAGTCTGAAATTATGCACATGTACTTTGAGGTGAAAGAGGGTAGGTAATACTACAGCGACTGATTGTCTTGTCTCAAAATCGTAAATCATCAAATTCCACTCGTATTTTGCCAAACCGTAGAATACGTTTTTCACATTCATAAAATTAATTATCAATGATGATGGTGCATATAATATGCGTCCTTGAATCGCATGAATTTGGAATATGATAGCATTATTATTGGACATGTCCCTTACCTGCATCATGTCGTTATCTAAAAGTTATTATGAAATTACCGTGAATGATAAATATTAGCGGCTTATCAGTAAAAAATTTTATTGATTCCACTCCTTCAGTTATTTTGTCAAAATTCTGGCCATAATCACTGCTTATGTATAAAGTTTTGGTTTTGACCTATTCATTAGAATGGTTTATCAAAAAAGTGTAATTGTCAAAAATATATCTATATACCCAAATTATTTTATCAGATGGGCAAGCTGTTAAACCCCTTAACATACCCTCAGCACTTAATTAAAAATCTTTGTTGCTGCACAGAAATTTCCTGTATCAAAATACGAGTTCATAAGTGTACTCAGAATGATAATGATTTGTATACAAACAATTTTCTGAAATGACAATAAGCGCATGCGTTTTTTTAAATTGTAGCACCTCAGATTATTGATTAATACGTAAAATTTCATTTCAATTCATATCGGTTGGAAACAGTAATTCATTTTGCATGATTTTAATACATAATCCATCAATTTCTAAACGCGTATTGATTAAGGGGTAATATTTTAAAAATACTTAACAATAAAATTTTGTTTTCAGAATGAAATATTCTGATATATTTTAACATGCATCGCAATACTAAGAGGCGTAAAATTTATTTTTATGTATTACATTATAAATAAAGCCATAAATGAGGATTTCATATTTAGTCATATCTATAACAAGCAAAACGCATTTTTGTGATATTTAGATTTATCAAATTTTGAAATAGGAAACCATTTATTGGCATGCGTTTATTATCATAATCATTGTCGAATTGTTCGAATCTATTTCACTTAAAATCAAAAGTGGTGTTTATTACATTTGAACAATTTGAACATATCTTTTAAAAATACAATAATTATAAAATTTTGTCATAAAACAACTGTGTTTACGGAGATAACCATATTTTTAGACCCAAGGAATAAAAACAGATTTTATCAAAAAAATCCATGTTATTTGGTATCCGAAATGTATGAATATTTTCATTATTTTTGAACACGTGTAAAATCAGATTTTTTAGTTGATGGTAGTTAAATTATTGTCTTATCTATGCAGATCAGCATTCAAATTAATATATATTTAAATCAGTTTATTTTTTTTAATGATTAAATTAATGATAATATAAATTGTATCACTTACCGAGTCTTGGTATTCTGTAACCAATTTGGTGACATAATTAACAAGTGTCGGATGTGGATGTATTTTTGAGCCTTTATCATATGTTTGATAATAAGATATTTCCAGATTCTGATTAAAATAAAAATATGATGAATTAATTTCTGATTGGCAATATATATAATTTTCAATCGCTTTTATTCTTGTTACGAAAACAGGTTTTTCATCTACCATGGGGGTAAATCTGGAAAATGTGAGTCCATAATCATTAGAAACATAAAAAAACGATTCTGTGGCGCTGATATTCTTTTTATTAAAATTTTTCAGAATCAGTATTAAACCATCATTAGACATTACTTGATGTTGGAGATCTTGAAGGCTTAGTTTATTCTACTTAAAATCAGATATACATATATAATTCGGGGGACCAATTCTGGCGGAGGTACATCGTATGTATAATCTTCATTATAAGCTGATACTAGCAGAACGAAATGTTGAAGATTAACGAATAATATCAATATAAACTGCAAAGATTTCATCTGAGTTATCAATAGACCGTAATGAGATAATTGATGTTAACAACAATTGTTTTGTGACTATAATAGATAATATAATTTAGACTCATATTTTCAATTTGTGTATTGTTATTTTCCATTGATTTAGTTACCTAAATATGATTCGGGTAATTGTATATTTAGATGAAGTATCATGATCTATTATTCATTTATTCAATATAGGTCAGTAATCATCCTCATTAATTGGTTTAATTCAGCGCATGAGTAATTGAAAATACAATTAATATTTATTCATAACCGAGATACATTAGTAGGAATATTACTGTTAGTTGTTAGACGATGATCAAACAGATACTCATGGATAGAACATATGACCGTATTTTACTCTTTGACCGTTCTGGGTATCGAGATATGAAATACGCATATCTGATATTTCTTAGTGTGTTTTTACAATTACATTGGTGGGTTCAGTTT
>JWZT01005575.1:6114-21712 GCA_000827895.1 Thelohanellus kitauei | reverse complement strand
TATTTCCCCTCGAGCGGTGGTTTCGAAAGCGTGTCGATCATGCGTCCGGCTGTCTCTTGATCGAGAGCGCCTACCACGTAGTAGTATTTCGTTGTGTCGGAAACGATTCCACGGAGATGAAATTGTGCCTCCGTCTGGACGAACCAAACTCGTGGTTGCGCGGTCCAGAAGGTCGGCAGTTTTATCGCTACTGCGTTAGCATGAGATATCGCACTTATTTCCTCCATTCAATCGTCTCGCACCGGGGTCACCAATTTAGCGATATAATAATCTAAAGGTGTGTTCTCGTTATGGATCGGTCCGCGTGGCCGCTACAACGCTATGATTATGCTTATAATCTCGCTTTGGTAATCTTATCAGCTAGCAATTTATAGATTGATGTATTAGATATTTATTTGCAAAGTTGAGTCTCAACTTATTGGCTTTTGTAACTCACATTCGCCAACTAGGTTGACTATGGATTAGTTTTTATCTTAACGTGATATACAATAAAACCATAAACATTAAGGTCATTGCATCATTTGCCAAACAAACATCTTTAACGCCCATTAGGGACATTCGAATATATTTCTTCATACTTCATCAAATTTGGATAACTTAAAATGGTTTCAATAATATTGGTGGAAACATTAATTCCATCTTGATTTAATTTTTGGGAATGGGTCAAAATTTGAAAATAGTTCTTGACTCACATTACGTATATTCTTTACAGTTTTTCTAATGATATTTTTGTAAACATAATGAACATACTCAGAAGAATCGAATACCTCATCATTGGCCCAAAATTCATCCTCATCTATTGATAAATTTGAATTGGTAAGAGATTTATTTTTGATATATTTGTAAATGGAATGATTTTAATATTCGGCTCACAAGGATATATTAAATCAGTCGAGTCAATCCGTGTGGTGATATTTATGAAATGTAAATCAAAAGTTAATATTTTTCGGCATCTTTTTTTGACATTTTGAAATCGAATTATTAAATGGTATAAGGTCATTTTGAATAACTCACCGCGTTTTGTATTAGTAAATGTAATATTATATTTTAGAAATTCATATCTGGTGTTTTTCAATAATTTTAATCGTAAACCAAACGAATAGTATCTCCGTATAGATCGTGCTTGTAACCCTAACGATACGTTACATCCACTCATTTCTATTTCATTTTTGAAATCATCAGAATTACACTTTATTTTTAAACTCTCCTTATTAAATCGATTTCCAAATATGATAATAAATTTTGAACCATTTGAAATAAAATTAAATTTCTTGATATCCGATAGAGGAACATTGGGGACAGAACTGATTTATTTAAATCACATACTCGTGAAAGAAATATTCAATGGAAAGATTCAGTCTGACTATAATAGAAGTATTCCTAAATTTTTAAACGAAATGTTCTAATGTTCATCGTTATTTGATAAATGTTCAGAATAATCATAAACAGTTGAAAAGTGAAAAAAGACATCTTCTTACATTTTATATGACATGAAGCGCATTTTATCCACAAAAATCTAAACAAGAAAGATAGAGATCAAAATGGCTACAATTATTTAACAATAGAGGATTTGAATAATTAAAAATATAATGTTAGTGTATTGATACGGATTAGCGATTGCCGTATTTACTCAACAATTAATAGGATTTAATAAGCAAGATTTGTATTTTAAAACGGAAGCGGCAAAGCTTGATAGTCTAAAGATAACTCGCCAATTTCATTTAAGATATTACTTTAAAATATTTATCAAATTAAGTTTGGGGATTTTATCCCATTAAATACTTAATAAATTAACTCCTTGAGTAAGAATTATGGAAAATAAAAATATTTCAACTAAAACATCATTCATTAATTATCTTCTAACCCTCAACCTATCAAGAATATCAAATTATACAATCTAGATGAAAATCTGGGACAATACATGAATTTGTTGATTTTTATTTCCTTCAATAACGCGATTTTTTGCAAATAGGTGAATATTTTAACTATAAATATTCCCAAAAATGAACAGTATTTTTCCTGAAATATCACCTACCATGACTATAATTTAAATATCGTATATCTTTATTGCTTAATCATCACAATATTGCGTATTGTAGGGTTTAATATAAGAATCCCTGAACTTTCAAAAGTTATTATCTAAAGACCTAAAGATTAGATGATTCTCTCAATAATTAAAGAACAACTGACTTACATTACCAGCCTAAACAGCAGATATGTTATCTATAATCATATAAAAAGTGCTAGAAGAGATTAAGTGGGGTATTTATCTCAAATTACTAATTCTAATGTTAAAAATACATAAAGTAATTTGTACTTTGTCACATTTAATAAAGAACGTTTTTCTAGAACTATATAAATTTATTTTGTATATCGTAGATTACAAACAATTTAAAATGTTTTTAATTCGTCACAGTTGAAGTCGATAAATTTTTCAAATTAAAATCCAAATTAAAATGAAAATATATACCAAAATACAGAATTCGGAATTTAGCCACAGTAATATCCAAACCGGAAATTAGGTAAATAGTCCATGGATTTCCATAATGTTTAAAGTGTTGTATCACTTTAATACATCTACAATTCACATTCAATTCCAGTATGAATGTCTGTAGATTGTATATGAATAAATTTTATCACAAATTAGATAAAATTCTCTCTCTTTAATTTGTTTCGTACAAATCAAATAAATTTGTCTGCATATATTTTATGAATGCATATATAATTACAGTAGACCCTGTCTAATTTTCTACCAATCTGTTTTTCAAACCTTTGTATTTTTCAGCTAAAACAATTCTCTTTGAATTTCGACTCGGATTGATATTTCCGAATACTTCTTACTTTTTGTTTTCATTTCACCTATCATGCGTCGAATAAACGATGAACTCCAAAACAAATAAGAGGCTATGCATGCAAGACAAGAAAGAGATTTTCCAGTATCTTTAAAATTTTGTTTATGATATGGAATGGTAGATTCATAGCCGATGAATTAGATTTTAGTCAATACAGAATATTTAATAGGTCATTTACAACTCAAAAAACATAAAACTGAACATATGAATTCGAAAAAGCTGTATGGAACGTTAATTACTGGGTAATTGAATGGAAATCTAAAGATTCATACTTTTTTAATACAAAGTAATGGCTTTGACTGCATTTATCCAAATTTGTATTTACCCTGTCTATTTTCCCTTTTTTCGAAATCTTTTCCCTCAAAAACAGAAAATGAGGCAAGGTTTACTGTATAATGAAATTAAAATATGATATTCATCCAGTGAATATAATACATTATCTATTAATGATGAGATGTATTGTTAAAGAATATAGAGCCAAGCATACAAACAGTTTGTAAGAAATTTTGTACTAGCCTTTAATAAATCAAAATATATCATTTTCAGTCAATGAAGAAAATAAATTGTGTATTGAAAAATAAATATCCTTTTCAAATAGCTCGAAAATCAATTTAACTAAACAATAACTACTAAAAGATAAACAAGAAAAATATCTCGATTGTGGTGATTGATTATTGCTTTTAATTCAACTCAAGAACGAAAATTCTTTTGAAAATATACCAATTAAATGAATACGGGTTGAAGGTTTAAGTCTATTTAATGAATAAACGTATTTGTATTTACAACATGACCGTTTTCTTTAAAATCAAATATTTTAAATAGTTAATGAAAAACATTCTTTATTGTTGTTAGATGGAAATTTTCACAGATGGCCATAAAAACGATATTATTTTTAAGATTCAGTTGCTTAAAGTAATATAGAAAATAGAGTTTTTGCTTTGAATATAAAGTAGTCATCAATTATATTCCCATGGAGTTTATCAAACATTCTGATATTTGCTGTCAAATCTTCCAATAAAATCTCTGTATTTATTGGTATACCCATAACATAATTTTTGATTTCAATACATTAACAAAAATAACGATTGTGCCTAAAGATTATCTCGAAAATAAATAGTGATTGGCAGCTACTGAAAATAAAAAAAACTAATTCTTTTTAATATAGATTGTAGTATTTTTATAAATTGCATTCATTTTTTGTATGAAAGTTAATTGTTGGATACATATGATAAATTAAAAAATATATAGCGAAATCATATATTTCATCAATGATAAACAATATTGAAAAAAATGAAACAACAAGTTAAATATCTCTTGTGTATAACTCTGAATCAAAACTTTTTATATATTTACAGGTGGATATTGGATGTAGGTAAATAGTTATTTAAAAAACAACATTATAAATCTGCCAAAAAATACCAAAATTGATCACTATTTCGGATATAATCAATGCAATTTAAATACGCATGCTCAAAATCACTAATACAGATTCTATAGATTCTTTATTTAAAAAAAAATGTAAATGTTCAGTTATGGATTGGAATATTGACTTTAATTGGATAAGATATTCTGAATAACTTAACCAAACATAAATATAGTTAAAATGAATTGTATGAGAAATTTATGATATATATGTAGTTATAACCATGAAATTATAGCGTTTTGTCATTATTAATATTGAATATGGGGTGGAGTATATCAGAAAAATATGTATTGATCAAATTAAAATATGAAAATTCAGAGTCTATTAACGCATTTTATATAATAAATATGGGGTATGAATAAATAAAACACTGTTGACATTCTATGAATATTGGGGCGTATTATTCATAAAAAGTTGTAATATTTGGATATTTTTTTGTAAAAAATACGGATAAACCATCTAGAAAAATCTATTTTCTGTTGAGGACAAATTATGTCTCTTGAGATTTATCCAAACAAATTTTCGACAGGTCACTGTTGTTTACCGAACACAGTTAATTATTTATCAATAAGGTGCAACGCTTAGAAGATATAATATTATTGAATTTGATAAATGCTAAAATACCTCCTCATCTTGATTACTTTGATTTCAGATTCTACATCTAAAAAGATGTGTCATCTGGTTGAATGTAACAATATTGATAATTCAGATGAGGATTTGAAAACTTTGGCAGATTTTTATGATAGAAACCATCTAGAATATTGCAGAATTCCTCCACATGACCCGAACATACAGCCCTATTTCAACGAGGACCATATAGCGCTGTTTGTACATTTGGCTCAGAGTAATTTATTGTTAATTCAGATGCACAATGCACTCCTGATCAATTCACACAGGAGATATATCAAAAATTTCACCGTATAGGTAAATTTTTACGTCACGATAATCGAGTAATCGAATTCGTGAATCATCTTTTAAATAATATTGCTCGTGATGTCGTTTATCCGAATACATGTGAACTGAAACCATTTTTTGATTCCGAACTGACTTTTGATGCGAAAAATTTGATTGATAAATCCTATACCGGCGATCGTAAATATAGTAAATTCTATTTGAAGGCAAAATGTATCAAGGATTTAATTAATACCTTGTACAACGATTTTCTCATATGTATTAATGGTTAGAATACATTTCATTTCAGATAAAGCACAAACTGATTATATTAGTTTTATAGTGAAAAAAGACCCGGAATTGAAAAGAATGCCTGAGAATATTTTAAAGTACATATGTATCAATCAAATTAGATACAATCCAGCTATGATTCCATGGCTAAAGAATCCTTTATTATACTTTTCATTGTTGTGCCGTTTTGGATCCCCAGAAAAACCAGAAGTATTTGTCAGAGCCGAAATCCAAAAAAATAACGACGACTCCGTAAAAAAATCTGGATAATTGAAATGGGTATTACCGATAATATGAATAATAATACAATACATATTTTTTAAATAAATTTCAAATTTTTATTAAATAATTTTACGTTGATGAAATAGATTAAGACGGCATTAAATTTTAATCATTTTATTGAATTATTGTGTTTGAATATGTGAAAATATATCTTTTAAAAAAATGAAGGTTTTAATGAATTCAAATCTGGAATAAAATGATAAAAAATGTATTGAAATTTAAATATAGTCCAATGATTTGTTAAATATCTAACAATATATTTGAAAATATATGAAAATATTTGTAAATACTGAAAAAATACATAGTTTTATGGTTTTTGAAATATGTTGCAAATAAATAAGTTTTTATTATAAATGATGAAATTTTAATATATTTAAACGATCAAGTACAAAATTTAACATCAACAAAAAAGTATAAAGTCGCATGTCGAATATGAATAGAGAAAAAGTCAAGTTTTGAATCTAAATAAACGTTAAAAAACATTGATATAATTGCCTAATAATTGGATATATATATTCCAACACATTCATTTATTAGTTGAGACTATTAAAATGTTCTCAGTAGCGAGACCATAAACAAAGTTCATCTTTACAGGAATACAAATCAAACAGTTACAAACCACTAATATAGTATAGAGGTTTCGATCTATTTAATAATCTTTGCAATCTATTTAATAAAAATTGCCACAAATGATAAAATAATTGCACGAACTTCATAATAAACCTTTATTTGTACACCTATTTTTTATATGCAGGTTATCTGGATGTTTTTTAAGGTACAAAAAGTTAAAAATATTGATTGTTTTGAAAACACGAATCGTGACTGAAAACGAAGCAAACAAATATTTCAAGCCAATCGTACAAGGGAGTCTTGTATTTTAATTTTGATTTATATTGGATCGAGAATAATGACAAAGGTCATTATATATGGAATCACATACCAGATAGTTCATTCGAAATACAGGGTTTGTGAAATGTTGCAAATATCTAACCAGTTTAAAGAACAAAACAAAAAGAAATACTGCCCACCTTGTTTGACTACCTTACAAGCAATGTTACAATTGTTTTAGCAAACGATATTTGATTTGTGGGCAAAAATGTTTTTTCAAGTTTGGCACTGTTGGTTTATTGTAGAATTTTAGGCTTTGTATTAAAAAAATGAAAGTTGATAAAACAAAGTTAATTATTCCACATGTTAAATTTTTTAATTCGTGGAGACATTTATTAAAAATATTGCAATAATTATTAAATTAATCATTAAACCCAATATCAAAACCCGCAAATATTTTTTGAACACACCCCTTGACTAAAAGATAAGTTAAATGATTTTTGTTAAAACGATACATTTTGTTTAATGATGGATTTTTTTGACGGATGAAAGTAATCCAAATATATTTTTTCGATTATTTTAATTAATACATTCTATCATTATAGGTTTGCAATATATTTTAGATATTTTTTTCAAAACACACATTTTATATAATATTTCATATACAAACATTGTTAATGAAAAATCTATTATTTATATCGTTTCTCTCGTTTCTATTATACAAAATGGTCAAGTCACTTTTAAATGATCAGTTTTCATTTTAAATATAGGTTTAGTTTATTTAACGATGGATTCGTAAATCTGATTTTCTAAAAATATTAAATGCGAATTTGAGAATTGTATAAATTTCATAGATATTTTTAAAAGACATTAATACGTATCTGGATTTATATATTACAACAGAACTCGGATACCATATCATTTTAGGATAAAGGAAATCACTATGAACTATAATTAAATTTTAGTTTTTATGTCCAATTTTCCCGTTTCGATCAGTGGTATTCTTCCAATACAAATTGATTGGATATTTTTAAATCTCTTCTTATCGCTCATATCTCTTATTATTCTATGTTAAATTATTATTTTTGGTTAATGTCAACGTGTATTTAGCATTTAAATCATTTTCTCCGAAATACTAACAATTAATTTCAATTATTTTTGTTTTCAAATAATTTTAACTGTGACTACCATATTGTTTTAACTATTATTATCAGGTATTTATCAATCCAGGGAATACATAAGAATAACTTAAATATTATATTTGCTATAGATTTTGTTTGATTTTAAACAAATTATTTGTGGTTTGATAATAAAGATAGAAAAAGTTTATAGCATCTTTCATTTACATTTGGAGTGAAAAATGACAAGATGTAGTCATATCTAACCAATTTAAAACTGGAATCGTTAATTTACATTAATGACATAAATTCGTAGATATGGTTTTTAAACTACATAATCATTTTTAATATATTGATTTTTCAATTTAATTACATATAAATATTGTGTGATAATTCCTGTAAAATTATACACTGTGATGATATTAATTTATAAATGACAAAAAATATATCATATATAAAAGATTTAAGATATTTGTTCCTTCGAAATAAAGAAATGTGATGAATGAAAAATTTGCATAATATTCATAATATAATAATTATTCCAGTATTTTTACTCAAATGAAGAAATATTTCTTGGTGTAATTCAATTGATTTTGAAAAAGATATAACGTTAGCTAAATGAAGTGTATCGTGTGCTAACGGATTATCATTGACATAGTCTTAGACGATATTTCTGTAGTCTTTTACTAAAATGAATGAATATCCAAAAGTATATGTCTGAAAATCTGTCTCATAAAATCATAAAAATCAACTGACACATGATTCGTTTTCAAACGGGTTGTGCAATACATCAATCCATCAAATTTTCTAAAACGTCAAATCAATAGTAATCGGACATAAAATATCCAAAATAATCAGAAGACAATATATATCCATAAATATAATGACATTTCCTGGTTTGCAATCAAAATTTGGAATTTATATCATTAGCTGAAACGATATAAAGATAAATCATAACAAAATGATCACTGTTGTAAAAGAGATCCATGATCTTTTTATACCATTTGATAATGACAAAATTCTTTCAATTATTAACATCTATAAATTAAACAAAAATACATTTCGGTATCGCCTCACAAAATTGATTGATGCGGGTAATCTTTGATGTTACGAAATATGATTTTCAATATATATATCCAATATATTTTTATCATTGGTTAAAATAAACGAATGAAGGATTTAAAACAGTTAGATTATAGGTAATATACATGCAAAAAAACACTAAATAACATAGATTGAAATATTGAATATATATCTCTTAACTAGTGCAAATAAATGATTTTATTTGAAATAGCGTTTTAGCAGGTTAATTCCATTTTATTCATCTGATCTAAAAATTTCCATTTCATGTGTTAATGAAAATCTAGTTAAATAGATTGAATATTCACTCCTCATGGATTTTTGATCAGTAGAATAGACAGTTCAACATATTACACCATTCATCAATCGTAAATGATGATAATTTCATTCAGAATATACGATTTTTTTAAATAAAATTAGTTGAAAATATTTTGAAAAGACCACGACTCAATATTGTTAAGTTCACATCTTGCTAATTCAATAATCTAACCCGCACAGACGTTTTTCGAATATGAGTAGAGACTTTATTTTTCTTTTATACGATATTACCTTTTCGATGACGAATGAGATATATTTAGATGACACCGGTTTCAACTATCACATTAGAAAGAGTTATGGGTGAAGTACATATTTGAAAACTTGCAAACCTAACCATAGTTAAGTCTAGAGGACGAAATGAAAGCGTCTGTACAGCACTGAAAGTAGCCAGTCTCCTCGATTACACTAGAATTGTTGGCTTGTACAACCATACGGAGTTTGTGCATTTTTTGGGGCAACGCTTATCATAGTAATCTCTTTCTCCCAAGATTCTGTTATAGAAAAATGTCTTTTATCTTCAATTGAAAGAAATAATCCAAGCTTTTTAATCAATTGGCCAATAAACTCGTCTTGCTCTATTCATATTTTCCATCACCATACTCTATAAAACTCCTCATTTAGAAAAGGAAGAGCATTATATAATCTTGAATGACTATATTTGATGCAAATACTATATTTTCAATAATTTCGGAAGCCTAAATTCAGAACTCCTAAGACGACTATCATGTTTATATTCTAGAAAAACAAGTTTCTTGCCAAGAGCATTGCAAATAAAAGTTTTAATTAAATTTCAACAACTTTTACTTGAAAAATAATCGCCATTTAATGATACAATAGGCCTTTTTGAATGATAAATTTGTATAAATCCGCGAAAATTTGCCTTTATGGTTGAAAAATGGGGTAAACAGGAAGTAAATATATATGAATTTTCTGCATTACTATGATTTATAAATGAAAATTAAATTTTAGATATATGTATTTAAAAAAAAATATATTGTCTAGTTGCACGGAATATCTTTATCCGATGCAGAGATTAAACGAATTATCAGATCTTCAGAAAAACACCAAATTTAATTCATAAAGTTTATAATAAATATTTGTTAAACGCATCAATTCGCCATATAAATAAATAGAGCTATCAAAAAACTTATTTTGTGCAAATGTAATGTGATTTGGGCGAGCATTGTATATCAAAAATCTGGTTTCACGATTAGGCAGTAACATTTATTTTTACTACAGATGAAACAAAATACATGGCTTGTTTCTGAACATGATGACTCACAAATTTCAATCTCAAACATGATTGGATATCAACCTGAATATTGTAAACCATAGTAACCACAGAGTTCGTGATTTAATTTGCATAAATAACTTCATGTTCAATTGTGATTTAAGGATTCGGATATATTTTAATTAAAATATTTTGATATAATGACAGGAATGGGGTATATAAGATCCATTATTAACACTATTATACTAATTGAATGATTAATCTTCAATGGTTTTATAAAACTTATATTGTTAACGTATAGATTTATATACTGTGAAATCAAATAGATGTTTTGATATTCTATATTATGTTAAGCTAAAATTTTCGAACATCTTTTTGTTTTATTGTAACATTTTAAAGCGTATTATCCTATTATTACATTAAAAAATTTTAGAAAATAAAAATATTTAATATTACATTATTGTGAATTAATTTTATCCAGTTTGTTTAATTGCACATATCACCTATAGTACATTCGATGATTGACGTTTTCTCTTTTCAATTTGAAATATGTATAAATCATGAGTGAAACTATGGTAACTGCAAAAACTAATAATAACCACAAAATATCATAGCTTGAACAAATTTCTTCTTTCTGCAACATTTGATGAGGTTTAGTAAAATTTATCGCAAAATTATTTTTTGAAACGATCTGAAAATATTGGTTTAAATAAGTGGCATATTTAGTGTTTGAATATATGGTTTGATTGGCCATAGATGCCCGACTTGATATTGTTTTCTTAATATCATCAATAGAAATTGATGTTGAAGTTTGTGTTATGTTGTTCTTATCAATAAAACTTGATGATATTATGTTTTCAGTGCTCAAATTCTGAGACATATTAGTAGAAGTGGAATCTGCAACATCTGTTTTGTTATTTAAATCATTAGTGTAATAACATTTTGTTTCCTGAGTTTGTTGAATCGATTGTCTAACAGTTTCTCCAGTAAAAGAATCTGAATTAATAGCGACAGATTCACTTGAGGGTGTACCATGAGTAACGCTCCGTAAGTCAAATATATCTGTGTTAGATATCGGTTTAATGGAAGATGTTCTCATAATGTTTAAAGAATCATAAGTTACGGATTGATTGTCTTGTGTGATATGATCAGAGTTCGATGATCCATGTTTAACAATTGTGGAATTCGGAGTATTAAACTTAATGTCAGATATATTTGAAGAACCAAAATATAAATATTCAGATGAGTAATTATCATTAGAATAGTTTCCAAGTGTTTTTTTAAGTATTGTGGAATTCTGAACAGTCAAATTTGTAACAATAATAGTTGAGTAAACGCTAGTCATAGATATATTTGTGTTTGAATCTTGATTGAAACTGTAAAATAAGATATTGTCTGTTGAAGAAATGGGTTTAGTCAAAGCTGATGGATAAATATCTGTAGTGGTTGTATTATTAGATTTGACTGTGTAGCTTAAACCCTCCATAGCACAAGGATATATTAAATCAGTTGAATTAATCGGAATGTATATTATTGGGTAATCTTCAGATTGTGATAATGTGTCTTTACATACATTACTCGAATTTTGAAATTGAATTAATAATTTATCAATTTGAAATTCGAATATTTTATTTGATCTTTCGTCATTTGAATTTTTTATAAACTCGTCGTGTGTAACCACTATCAAATGTTGCGGATATTCATATGTGGTATATTTATTGAATTTGAATATCAGACCACTTGAATAGTTACTCATAAGTAATTTTGATGGTATACCTATAGATGTGTTACATTGACTAATTTCTATTTCATCGTTGACGTCACGAGACTTGCATGCTACTTTGCACCATTCATTTAACTCGTAATTCAAAATTTCCATTTTAAATTCCGAGCCATTAGTAACAAAATTCAATGTGTGTGTATGATATTCATACAAGATTATACCATCACTATTTTAGAATATCAAATACTAATTTACAAAATATTCAATTTGAAATCGCACATCTACCGTAATTTTTGTTTTTCCGAGTGATAAATCAAATACAACGCTGGATAAAGTGATTCCATATGAATTCATAAATGTCAAAATTTTTATAATATAAATAAGCATCTCCAATGAAAATATCGATCAGGTAAGACTGTCCTCCAAAAATTCGAGATACTAGAATAATTAATTTAAGAATAAATCTGCAATTATGTGGAAATAAATGGCATGAGGATTTAATCAAATGTTAGAATATTGAATAAAACATGTAATAATATATCATTTGAAGAATAAAAGCATTTTTTAAGCCATCGTTGCATTTGACACGAGCTAAATAACTTTTTTCACAATACAGCTAATATTTATATGTAGTTGGAGAAACATATATAAATGATTTCAAAGTAATTTTTCAAAATATTTAACAAAATGATAAATCAAAAATGAATTTTATGGTAAAATTACTGCTTAAAAAATTATACATCGTGATATATGCCAACAACCTAAATTTTCAAGAATATTATCTTTTTCTTCATATTTATGCGATACGGGGGTATTAGCTGCAGAATATAAATCTTGGGGAAAATCTATGGCTTATAGGTTATAAAGTACGGTAAAAGATAAAAATTCAAATATTTGCCTCATCTTGGTCGAGGCCGCATGGTGGAAATCTTGTATAAAAGCCGCCTGTCATACTCGGAAATGTACGGTATACTTTGACCATGAAATCTGTCAGATACCTATCCTATTGGGAAAATCGTCGATTTCTATAATATCAAAGAATCCATGCAAAATTCATTACCTATTCAAAATTAATAATAATTAGCTGCTTCACACGAATCAACTAGTAGATAGAAAAAAAATTGATTATTAAATTTCATCAAATATTTGAGAGTTCGGGTTAATCAAATAATGACAATTTTTGCAATAATTAAACAATAAAACATAAGAATAAATATTGATGTTAATTTAAGCGTAAAATTATATTTGATTTTTAATCACTAAAACGGTAACTTTTATTCACATTCAATCAAAAATTGTTACTGTCGGATAATTCCTTTATTTGGATTCGATCTTGCAGAATGATATTCGATATACGGATCACTGAATCTAATAACGAATAGAAGATCATGATATATTTTCTCATACTAATTAATGGTAGAATATATATGATGTATACAAATATCACGATATATCTAATTAATATAAAAACATTTCTTTTCAGAATTAGCAGAGTGAGGTGGCTTATTTTTGACAAAATATCGTCTTCTATCAACTCATTCATTAAGAAATCAAAATTAACTTTTTAAAGATCATAGTCATTATATATTATCAATTAACCCATATTTCAAAAAGTTAATATTTAATGTGAGCTATTGTCAGTGCTAAGCAAATCATTATATTTTTGTAAAATCAGTTTATTGAAATAACATTGATGTAAACATTCTTAAATTTCATTGTAAATTGAAGCCAGTAAAAGTGAATAAAGTCGATTATTAGCCATGTTTCAAAACTACAAAATAATTTGGAAAAGCATGAGCTTATAAAATTATGGAATAAATGGTAACATAACAAATGTGAAATGTATTTTTCATTGACAATTATTGAAATTACTAATAATACACTTCAGAAATGTAAATTTTCAATACAAAAAGTGTTAACAATCCAATTAGGCTCAATTATCAAAATCAGACTTGTGTCGGATAAGTAAACAAAATATTTAGATCATTATACATGCATAAATAATTATCTGATAAGCATTTTTAACAATTTTTAATGATATATAAATAATTAGTATATATTTTTACTATTTTTGAAAATTGTTATATTTAAAGTTTTTCATTTTTGATCTCTAAACTATTTAGATACAATAAATGCTGTCTAATTTATGGCCGTTGGGGGAAAGGGTTCGGAAAAAACGTAAAAATAGGCAGGGTTTTCCAAAAATGGTAGTAAAATGCAGTAAAACCTATTAATTTAACTCATAATAAAACTAAAATTTAGATTTCAGCTCATTTTCTGAATTAATTCACGCTTCATATAGCTTTTTCAAATTAATTGGTTCCTTTTAATGTACATTATATTTTAAATAAATTATAAAATTTTTTAATTTGTATATAATCTCACACATCTGCAATAAATCTTCGATTAAATACATAAAATAGTAGCAATATATGAAAAACAAATCGAAAATTTCATTATCTTTTTTTGACGCTGAGGCTAATATTTTTTTGGATCTCGTCGTATATTTAAATAATAACAAGTGATATGAAAACGAAAATAACAAAATATTCCAAAGTATTAGTTCAAAATCAAAATTCAATTAAAAATAGAGACGGTTTATTGTATATATCAATTACACCGATCTGAAAACAAGGAACTTTTTACAATGAAGGGTTTTAAAATGTTAATAAATATAACTTATATTAACTTTTGTATATATTTATAAAATAACCATGATAAAAATGTTTAGAAATGATTGGAATAAGTAAGTTAATCCAGTTAATTACGGAAATAAATAGATTATGGTGACATTGATATCAACCTAAATATTAATCAGATAATTTCCAGGATCCCTTTATTAATGAGGATTAGTTAGAGGTATAAAATTATAACATAAAGTGACATTTATGACATGGATAACTAAAGATATAGAATTTCAGGATATTCGAAGGTTTATCAACTAAAAATCTATTTTTCTTTAAAGATTTCGTACATAAACATAACAAGTTTAATACGACCCAATTATATTACATAATGTTTTTGTTTTTATATAAAATGTGTTAAAATAATTTGAATGTGTGCCTTGAGCCTGATACTATCATGTAAAACTCTATCGCTACCGCGACGTCTAAATACTTATTATTTTCTATATAACCACCACAATACATCCATCATCATCTCTAAATTGATTGTTCTATTCTCTCTAGATATAACAATCATGATTTTTTGCAAACGAAAACAAATTGATAGAATAGAAAATTATATCAGATGAAAGATAATATGTTCAAAGTCTGTAAATATAATGTCAAATATTATTTAGTAAACATTCTGGAAAATGATATGAGAACACCGAGTAAAATCAACCAATGGAAGATTCTCTAAAATAATCATTAAATTAGGAGACATAACAACTCGCATCATGTTAAATCCTTTATTTTTTTCATAAAATAGCTTTATTTGCTCTCCATATCAAAATTAGATTAATTTATAATTAAAAGACCGTTTAAGAGTCAATATCTTACAGGAATCATCTTCTAACGATGCGTTTGTTAGCTTCAGGAAATTATAATTGGTACAAAA